>CM071875.1:1688797-1707265 GCA_036759665.1 Gynandropsis gynandra
TCACCTTTCCACGGCCGAAATTCTTCAGCCTGAATGTGACACCCCTTATGGACTCCCATCCTTTGGGATATGGTCCGCATTTTAATCCGAAAATTAGTGCGTGCTCCACTATAGAGTACCGGATGGGAATGCTGTTTATGACAAACCACAACTCCGTCTTATCCTGTATAATCACGGAGTGATTTAGTAGGATAGACATTTAAACCTTCGTCAATGTGGAGTCACATTGTAAATGGAATAAATGCCTAAATTGTGACTCTTTCTCGAAGTAATGCAACTCGTGTTCATCTAAGATTCCTCTTAGTGTCATTATTGTCTCGTGAGGATAACACATGGTGGTAATCTTTGGCATTCTGTCCATGTGCTTGAATTCATACACAAACTCCGGCTTTGGCGCCACCTGCAAAATGACCAATTACGAATACATTATACTTCTACTGACTTAAGCGACCCATACGACTCAATCGACCCGTGCGACCCATGCGACTCAGCCGACCCGTGCGACCCATGCGACTCAAACGACCCTCAGATACTCTGCGACACTCAACCGACTCACTGAGACTCAACCGACCCACGCCCTTCAAACGACCATTGCGACCCATCCCACCCAGTGAGACAACCGACTCACTGAGTCGAAGATGGTCATGCAACTCTTGCGACCCTTGCGACTCAACCGACTCACTGAGTCGAAGATGTTCATGCAACTCCTACGACCCTTGCGATCCAACCGACTCACTGACACTCACCCATTTCAAATCAATAAACCATTTTGTGACTCGAAAGCTTGCAAAACCCTAGAAATCGATCTACTTACACTTATTAACGCCATTGAAGATTGACTCGTGCTCTCTTCTTCACTACTGATATTGCTTCTAGTCATTTTCCTTCTTGCCAACTTCAAATGGATCCCTCTCAAGTTCGACATCACTTTTTTTTGCTATAAATTTTTAAATAGGTTTCACGTCGAAAAACTGTTCGGCTTTCTCGCTTTTGACAGTTTTTCACGTCGAAAAACTGCAGAACGTGGATTTTTTCACGTTCGAACATTAATAATAAATTTATCTTTTCTTCAATTTTTTTCGATTTAATAATTATTTTAAAAAAGTATTTTTGAAACGGTTTAGCGTTACAAAATATTTCTGATATTCCGCCGCCTTAACCTTAAACAGATAAAAGAGAACAGAATAACTGTATATATATACACACACGAATATGCGAGAATGTAATATAATTTTCTTTTAACAATACCAAATTTTTATATAAACTCGTTAATAAATACGCAGTATCTTCCTGCCTACTCCAAAGACTAGAGAAAAAAGAAAAAAAAGAAGAACCCTACTTGATTTTCAGAACAGTCAGCAATGGCGAAACTGAAGGTTGCAGGGGTATGGACGGGGGTGATAGAAGTTGAACTCGACAATTGGACTGTGCCCATGTTGAGAGAAGAACTGGGTAGGCAATCGAGTCTCGATCCTGGTTCGATCAAACTGATTTTCGCCGGGAAAATCCTTTCCGACGGCGACGGCGAAGGCGACGTAGCTTCGACTCTTTCGCAACTGGGTGTGAAGAACAACGCCAAGATCCTGGCGAGTCGCGTTGCGGCGGTAGAGGAGGAGAGATCTCTCATGGCGGAGGAGGAGAGGTCCCGACGCCTCTCTCGAGTGAAGTGAGTTGGCAATTGTTGTTTTATCTCTGGTTTTTGTTCAACTTGATGGTAAAGGTTCTTGATCTTCTTGATTGACGGTGGTTTAGATTGCTTGATCGAAGTGGGTTTTGTGTGATTATGATTTTGAATTGTGAGACATCAAATTGAAGGATTGGTTTAATTAATCAAATCAATGGTGACTGTGTTTGTTGAACTTTGTAGAGCTGCCGCTGCAGCATTAACGGAGAGACATTCAGATGGTTCAATGCCACTGGAAGACTACAATATCCAGCTGGAAGATCAAAGAGGAGAGAAAGTACAGATTGGAACGAAGACTGATCAGAGGTATGTCCATCTGGCTGTTCTTTGTACAATCAACTTAAAGCTGAATAGTTTATGTATTGAATTCACAATGTTTTTTCCATTTAACAGTGCAGTGATGATGGGTCTTATGCTTCAGGCCAAGGCCAAAAATCTTGTAAAAAAAGAAAAGTATTCTGATGCCTTGGAAGTTCTTATCATGGCTGAGGTTTGTTCTCGGAATTTGTACAAGAAAGTTTAATCAATTAAAGAAAGTTGTATTGAGAGAATCATATAATAGGGGCTTTTGATATCATCTCATCATTTTGTTAGTTCTCCTAGAAGTCTTATTTAGGACTCTATGAGGGCTTTTGATTTCACAAGTTGTTCTCCTTTGTAGGAAGCGTTTTCGCTCTGTGATCCCAAGGCTATCGAGGTAATTTGGTTCGAGTTTATGATGGTCATATTCTGTATCTTATATCAATGATATAAAGCTTAAATTGGCCGTGTTTTCTTTTTCCAGCTTGTTGACAATGTTGCTATAATACAAATAGACATGGTATGGTGTTATTTCATGCTCCATGACCTCAAGTGGCTCTCGGATGCTGGTGTTCGCCTTGAGAGAGGTAGAGAAGGACTCGAGCGTGCCCATGGCAAAAACTTTGCCCGTGTCAGAATCCTTCAGCCGGGTCGACGTCCAGAGCTGGCATTGTAAGATCGATTTCAATGATGAGGCGAAGTCGTAATTACATTTGACCCTCTACTGATTCTTTTTTTTATTCTATTCGTTAGATATCTGAGATTAGAGTTACTGGAAGGTGTCGTAGCATATCACACTGGTCAGCTTGACAAAGCTAGGAAAACACTCAAGTCTGCTCATGAAAAGTTGTTGCAGGTCAGTGAATTTATACGTAATTTGCTAATATTTTTGGTTCTTGAGGTCTTTTGGATGGTTTTTTGTTTCTCTATGAACGCTCTTAGTGCGTTATGTTCAGCTGCAAGTGCCCGATGAAGCATTGGCTCAAGTCATGAGCATGGGCTTCAGGGAAAAGGATGCTAAAAGAGCACTACGACTGAACAAACAGGACGTCGGGAGTGCTGTTGATTTTCTCATTGAGGAGAAGGCGAAAAGAGCTCAAAAGCATCGGGAGGATCTTCAGAGACAAGAGGAAATACTGTATGTCTTGTCTGCGAAATTATAGTTATTGTATTCTTCAGGTTTCTAATTGGTAATCTCTCGATTTTGATTGTCCACAGGGAGCAGAAACGGTATGGAGTGACACCCATGAAGAAAGCCGTGGATATGCAGATGCTCGACAAGCTTGCTTCTATTGGGTAAGCAATGGAAGGAAAAACTGTCATTTTTCGTTAGGAGAAACTGATTATTCGTTTTATATTCGTAAACAAAAGGCGATGAAAAAAGCGGGTTTTCAACGAATAATCAGTTTTTGTTGGGAGATACTGATTATTCATTTATATTCGTAAACACGGCCTGATGTTTGCAAGTGGGGAATCCTCTGTTTTGACATTCGAGAGAGAAAATGTTTGGAATTTTCTTATGCATAATGTAAACCGAACATAATATCTTACTCAAAAGAGCTTAAGTTTTGCAGTTATGCAAGAGAGCTTGCTGCAGAGACCCTTAGAAGAAACGAGAACGACTTTCAAAAGGCACTCGATGCGCTCACAAATCCAGAGATTAATTCTGAAATACAGGTTAGTTTCCCTTTGAGGATTCATCATCAAGTAGACGTTCTTCGTGAATTCTCGCTTCCCGGCCCTCCAGGTTTACATTGAGTCGAGGAAGAGAAAAAGGCAGGAACAACGATTAGGAGTAACGCTGGACCAACTTGTTTCAATGGGGTTCGATCGATCAATCGGTAATTCTTTCTTTCTTTCTTCCCATCATTTGCGTTTCCATTCATCGTCAAATCACATTATGTTTATTTACTACATTTCTGGTTAGCAGCAATCACTGCTTTGGAGGCAGGTGGTAACCGAGAAGAAATCATCCAACGATTACTATCTTTACAAATAGCAAACCCGCAAATGGCGTCTGCGTTGACCAGCGCAAGTACATCCGGTAGTAGGAATGAATCTGACGGTGAAGGGGCGGTTGATGAAAGTGGTAATGGCGACGGGACAGAGCGGGATGCCGAGATGGAAGATGAGTTAACCAAAGACGTTGCACAGATTGACGCATTATCAGATTATGATATTGATATTACAAGAGAAGGTGAAGCTATAAATGAGTACTTGGCCATGTTGGCTTCAACAACTTCTTCTTGATACAAATATACTTTTATTGCTATTAATAGTTTTCGACGTTGGGATGTATATAAACAAAGGATAGATTGCTTTTTTTAAATTCTGTAATAATCTGAATTGGTTGGTATTTTGAATCTGTAATAATGATAAATTAAGAACAAATCAAGAACCTATTTGTTAGAATAAATCTTTTCGTTGTCTATTTAAAGCCAAAGTGAAATCAATAAAAATCCAAGCTTTTGAATTTTCTCCTGAGCATCTCCTTCCTAAGATCTCTCTCTCTACTGTGTTTTTCTCTGTACCCTCTCTCTGCAATTTTCATTTCCGAAAAAACTACATTGTCAACTCTTACAAGTGGTATCAGAGCTATGAGCGATCAATTCAAGGCGGGCGTTTACAGAGCGGAGGGTCTGTGATGCCAAACCCACGTGGCATTCGTGGACCATGGGGTCGAGAAGGCGCCTGTCTCGTCGTCGAGCGCATCATCGAGAGGAGTACCTCTACTGTTGTCTTATCCCATTTTCACGCGTACCAACTATGATAAATGGTCTATGGTGATGATGGTGAATCTACAGGGGCATGGCCCGTGGGAGGTAATGAGCACGGGCGTTCCGCGCCGTACCTCCTGAGATGCAGACCAAGCTTGCGAGAAAGGGGTCAGTCTATGAGGAATAAGAGTCGATCTTGAGATTTGCGTAGGAGAATGCAGAGAAGTTGCGACAAGATTTTATAGGGATCACATTTAAGCCCGGTGAGATAGCGGAAGACTTTGCCATGCGGATCACGACACTCGCAAACCAGTTGTGTGTCTTTGGAGACAACTGTCATTGACAAGGAGGTAGTAAAAAACGATATCTATCAAGGAGGCCACCAGGAGGTTGCGCACGGTGGAATAGAGGAAGAAACCATCGTCTAGCTCCTCCAAGGACTCCGGCGGGCGCTTGCTCCTCTCGGAGGAGGAGCGGATGACGCATCTTAAACTGAAGGATAGATCCGGTGGGTCATCTGGTGGCAGCAGTTGCGTCAAGAAGCGTGATGCAAAACAAGGGCGAGGCGGCAATGGAAACGCGAGTTCGGGAATAAGAAAAGGGCGGGACGACTCCATAGCATGAAGGGCTTGAGAACCTTTATCACAACTGTGGTAGAACTGGTCATTAGGTCAAGGAATGTAGGTAGAAGCCTAGGAAAGATGATCAAACTCATGTGGCTCAAGACGACGAGACGTTCCTAATGCTGGCAGCAGCATACTCGATCCAGATCGTGACGTCGACGCCATGGGCCTAAAAAACGAAACCGACTCCGATGATTGGATTTTCTACACTAGAAATTGGGGATATTCACATGATCGAGGAGAAGGTCTATGCCCAGATTGAGGAGAAAAGGGAAAAGGACCATCTACGATGGGTCTTAGACACGGTTATCACCAACCACATGACGGGGGTACGATCTGCTTTCTCTTATCTCGACACCAATATACTGGCAATTGTACAATTTGGAGATGGCCCGGTGGTGCATATCAAAGGGGTGGGGCTAGTGTTTTTTAAATGTAAAAACGGCGACCATCGAGCATATACCAACATCTACTTTATTCTGAGATTGACTACGATCATTATCAGCTTGGGACCACTCGACGAGATAGGCTCTCAGATCGTTATAGATGACGGTGTCATCAAGATCCGAGACTTCAATCGTTGCCTCCTCTGCAAGGTGACACGCTTCCACAACCGGCTATATGTGCTTGACATCAACATTGCACAGTTATTGTGTCTCGCGGCCTAAGGAGCAGAAAATGCTTGGCTCTGGCATGTGCAATTCAAACACTTAAAATTTCCCGGTACTATGCAAACTAGCACATAAAGGACTTGTCGTGTCATGCCAGAGATCGAGCATGTTAACTAGTTGTGAAGCGAGTGCTTGCCTGGCAAGCACCATCGTACACCGTTCCCCCACCACTCAGAGTACTTATCGAAAATGCCTCGAGAGCTGGGCACGACTACCTGTGTGGGCCAATTTCACTGATGACGCAAAGGAAAAACAAGTATTTCATCCTCCTCATCAACGATTGCGGCAGATTCATGTGGTTGGAGCTATATAGCCCACCAAGGATCAAGCGGCAGACGCCATCAAGTAGTACTAGTTCGGTTGAGGTGGAGATGGGGCATAAAATCCAAGCATGTCGTTCAGATCATGACGGCGAGTTCACATCTGCAGAATTTGTTGAGCATTGTGCATAGCAAGGAGTACGTCGATAGCTCACTGCATCATACGCACCTCAACAAAACGACAATGTGGAACGGTGAAACCAAACCGTCATCGGCGCCTCAAGAAGCATGCCTAAGGAGAAAGGTCTTTTGAGCTGATTCTGGAGAGAAGCCATAGCAATGTATGTGTTGAACCGGTCGTCAACAACGAGCGTAGAGGGCAAGATTCAATTCGAGGTTTGGTACGATAAGCAGCCAGCGTGGTACATCCGCACTTTCGGGTGTGCGATCCACATGGAGCTCCCCACCCCAAACTTGAATAAGCTCGAAGACAGGAGCAAGCCAATGATCTTTGTCAAGTACGAGCTAGGGTTTAATGCATACTAAACCTACAATCAGACCATGGAACGTGTCCATATAATGCGAGACGCGGGGATTGATGAGCAAGCTTGGTGGGACTGGAGCCTCGACACCGAGGATGATGATCATCACGGTGACGTCGGCAAGGTCACAGTGGAAGAGTATATCACTGTGACTCAGGGGGTTTCAATGGCCAAGGGCAGAGTCAAGCTATGAAACTGAGTATATTGCCGCCATGAATGCTACCTGTCAGGCCTTATGGCTCACTCGAGTGTTAGCTGAAGTGCAGGGCACTACACCGAATGTGTCCATGTTGAGAGTTGACAAAAACTCAGCCATAGCTCTGACAAATAATCCAATACTTAGTAAGCAGAGCAAACACATTGAGGTGAAATATCATCTTGTCCGTGAAAGTGTCGAGTAGTGTTTAAAAGCGAGTGCTCCAATAATACTATTCGATCAGACTATACTTCTTAATGACAATAAGAAGAGTTCATGACAAAGTTTGAACAGACCGAAATGTACTTACCAAAACCAATTTTCACACATGAACAATTATATGTTATATAATCAAGAGTGACTTCAGAATATGAATAAAAAAACTTGGATCTTAATAAAAGCTCCATAAAGAAAACAATTGTAACAAATGTTGTTTAGAAAAATATTCTATGTACTTCCAAATCCGTCATGTAATTACAGAAAACCAAATCACATATTTAATATATATTCATACTCATATCTAATACAGACCATCCCGAGGAACCTTTGTATCGTACCGATATTTTTTGGTATTTTTGCTCTTTGCCTTGAAGTGTTCCGACTCGCAATGTTGGACAATTTGGTTGAAAACCTCATCTGTCTCCGATGTTGGTTTGGCATTCTTGGTGTAGCAATTCCTCCTGGCGTTGTTCATCATTAATCACAATTTTGATTATATATTGCATATCCACGCAGTATAAATGTACGACGTGTGCTGCTTACACCAACTTTAAGCCCTCTACAAAATGATGTAAAATGAATTATTATATTAAATAAAATAGATAAATAATTAATTATAATTTTATACAAATTATGAAAATCTTACAATTATTGTATACCACCTTCAACGGTGAATCACATATAGTGTCACTTACCAGGAATAATATAATTGATTTTGCATAGAACTTTAGATGATATTAATGTTCGTGTGTTTTAAAATATCATCCTTGTCAAATCTCCTTATGTAAATTAATAAAATAAAATAATTTCAATAAATACAATAAAATATATATTTAAAAATTATAACATAGAATTCCGTGGGGCATTTGGACATGTTGGACATTCGTGGAAGGTATAATATAATCAATTATAGGAAATGTTGGACATTCATCGAATGTATTGATCAAATCATCGATATCCGACATATCATCTCCATCATCAAATATCGGCATTTCCGATCAAGGTGATGGAGAACGGTATGATGATAGAAGAGATGGCGGTGAGGATCAAGGTTTTCGGTTTGCTATGGATCTTCTTTTCTTATGTGTTTATCATTCCACACGATTTAATCTTCACTATGGACCACCAGTTCTCTTTGACATTTCAATGCATTGGATATTGCACGTAATATACATGATAGACTTGATATCTTGTGATGAATTGATCATATAATATTGTGACGGGTTGATGTCAATTCATCCCCATCATCTTTTTTTGTGTACCAAGTCCTATGGTTGGGTTGAACCACTGATTTTTGAAAAGCATTATCTTCAATCCAACTAGACCAAGATATTCTACTTCTAGGATTTCATCGAAGATATCATAGAAATTATCACGTCTATTTCACTATTAATACAAACGTTGTAATTGTATGTGATTCTATGTTTTTGTGCTCGTATGTGTGGAAGGTATATCCCTAGTAAACATAATTAGCCAGCACTAGGGGTGTTCAATCTGGATTTTGGTCCAGGTTCTTTGGGTTTTGGTCCAGATCAATTATTCAAGTTTAAGAAAACTGAACACAATGCTTTTCGGTCTGGATTCTTCATATTTAGATTCGGATTCTCGTTTTCTGGGTTTTGGAATATTAGATAAAAAATTAACTGAAATATATTTGGATAATTAGGTTAGTTTGGGTTATTTGGATTATTTGAGGGTTTTTTAGTTTTTTGGGATCGGGTAATTCAGGTTTTATGGAATATTCGGACAGATCGTTTTTCAAAAAAATCAAAGATAACATACAAAAACAACAAAAATATAATACTACATAATTAAACTCATAACAAATGTCTTCAGATTACTCCTAAAATGTCAAATTGAACTCCAAACAACCTAAAAATTTAACGAGTTTAAATTAAATAAACAATTCCAATTTATCAAACAAGAAATCAACTAATGCTACAATTTCAATTTATCAAACAAATCAAATCATTTTCATATTTCAAACAATAAAAAATGATTTAAAACAAAACCAAACTTCGGAAGACCCCAATTTCGCGGATCACCTAATTTCGAATTCCAAAAAGGAACAAGCTTCTCCTCGACATGAAAACACCGTACAAACATAAGCCGCTTTCTGAAATCAGTCACATATTGCTAATAATACACTACCTAAGAAGACGATTTCCAATAAATTCAAACATCTTATTTCTAAAAGTTAGAGTTATGATTTAAACTTTAAGTTCATTTCTTTTTGTTGATGAAATTTAGAGTTTGAGTTAATTATTTTGTAAAAAATTTACCAAAATATATATTTTATTTAGGAATTATATTTATTCATCATTTTTATTTACATAAAAATTGTTGTTGTTGTTGTTGTTGTTGTTGTTGATGATATTGTTGTTGTTGTTGTTGTTGATGATGATGATATTGGTAGCATGATATTGTTGTTGATGATATTGGTATCAGAGCTAGCAATATCAATATCATCAATATCAATATCATGATATTGATGATATTGATTTGAATGAGTTGGTCAGGCACATGTTGTTGTTGTTGTTGTTGTTGTTGTTGTTGTCGTTGTCGTTTTCGTTTTCGTTGTCGTTGTCGTTGTTGTTGTCGTTGTCGTTGTCGTTGTCGTTGTCGTTTGTCGTTTGTCGTTTTGTTGTCGCCGTTGTTGTCGCCGTTGTTGTCGTCGTTGTTGTCGTCGTTGTTGTCGTCGTTGTTGTCGCCGTCGTTGTCGTCGTCGTTGTCGTTGTTGTCGTCGTTGTTGTCGCCGTCGTTGTCGTCGTCGTTGTCGTTGTTGTCGTCGTTGTTGTCGCCGTCGTCGTCGTTGTTGTCGTCGTTGTTGTCGTCGTTGTTGTCGTCGTCGTTGTTGTTGTTATTGTTATAATATTAATTACACAATTTTAAGATTAAAAATAATTAATAAAATTAATAAAACATATTTAAATTAAATTAATATAAAAATTGAAATTATAGAATATATATAATAATATATTTAAAACTAAATATAAATTAACCATAAATTATATGAATTATACAATTTTGAGGTTTTATTTTAAAAGTGTATCTTAACAATTTGGATATTTTGGACTCGAAATCCAAGTTAAGACGCTGAAAAATTCAGCATCCAAAAATTTGTGAATCGAATTCCATGTCCAGTATTTGAGTTTGGACTTTAAAATTAAGTTTCTCAAACAAACATAAAATCGAACTCTAAATCTTACGGCAAACTCAAATTCTTAAAAAAGAACATATTCCTACGACACATAAGGAATCGGTTCAAGATATTAAGCATTTTATGTCGACATTGGCACCACCGATGGCGGTTACCGGAAGTCGGGCAAAAATCTAGGGTTAGGAATAACTTTTTATCTTGTCGAATTATATGTGTTGTACCTCCCTTCATCATATTTATCCTATGTAGGGATCGCATATTGGTCGTGACAATGAAGACTACACAACCGAAGCTGACCTGAGAAGAAACATGAAGATGATGGACAGAGCTACCAACAAGAGGAGACTACTACCAACTGGAGGGTTTCTAAGGCAATCTATATGTAAAACGATTTGTGTAGATTGGTCAAATCTAGGTAACCCGGATTAGACACCCCTAACCAACACAATATATTTCTTGAAAGACCGTTAGCCAAATCTCTCAACCACGTAGGATGTATCTCATCGTGACCCTGAACCTATGAAATATAACAATGAAGTATTGATTATAAAATATATATTATTTTAGGAAATACATATTACTTAATACCTACGTGATATGTGTATATTTACATAGTCTCTCAACCACGAGGTATAATGTTGTGTTTTCATTTTGTTGAGTTCATCAAGGCTTAGATAAGGATAAATGTCCATTACGTCCTCATCAAATATCATGTCGTAAAAACAATCAACAATTGTTAGCATGTTGTAATAAATTTAAATATTATCATCGTTTTTGTACCTTTTGAAAGATAATAACTCTTGACAATATAATAATATATATATGTGTGGATGTGATTATGTTCTTCTAGTGTTCGTCAATAATCTTCTAATCCCCCCATGTACATCCAATGGGTTAAAAAATCTCGGGTATTGCACGGATTTGAGGATTGTATTGATATAGATAGTTTGTATGATCTTCTTGTGATCTTTTCTGTTTCACCGAAAGATTTTATACTTGATAGAATGTGTTAAAATATGTGATCTCCTTTAATAAAAAAATTTAACAATAGATGCCTCAACCATTAGTTTGTTTTTTGTAGTTTTCTTTAAATGAAAAAACTCTTTCGAATGGATAAATCAATCTGAATTGAATCGATCCACCGTGTATTACCTCATCTATACAAATCAGTCATCGTGTTTAATAGTTTGTATAGTATTAACATACATGTTTGCATGCATTGTGCCTCACCTTTCTGTAACAAGTTCTTTAAAAAATGTTTTCTTATCTTTTCTGAATGTATGTCCATTAGTAAGAAATCGTCTATGAAAAATCAAAATAAAATGGTTTCTGCGGTTGTGTATAAGAAGAAACAAATATGTATCCTTCATACATTATTGACATGCCACCCTCTTGTGCGTGTTATGTCCAAATAACATTCCATATGCAGGAAAGTTACTAAATATCCACAATAAAATTGCTTTCAATGTGAAGTTTTTCTTTGAAGTTACATCATATGCAATAATGTCAATATTTCACAAATCTCCCAATTCATAAATAAACGGCTGTAAAAAAATCAAAAATTTTCTTTGGATGTTCTAGTCCTAGAATCAAAAACATCAAAAACATAACTTCTCTTTTCAAACAAATCTCAGGAGAAAAATTATACGGAGATAAAATCATAGGTCATAACGAATATTGACTTCCAGATTTTTCATATGAACTAAAACCATTGGTGCATAGATAAAGATAAATATTCCTCGTTTCATACACAAACTCAAAAAATATTTCGCTGAAATCCTTCTAAACCTTATCCTTTTATGGATGTTGCATTATCCATTCACCTGTTGAGTATTCTGTGTGTCATCTCATTGAAACATCAGTTCTTTTACTCGTATAACCTTCTCAATCTGTTCTCCACTAGCATGTAGGACATCTTCTTGTATGGTACATATGTGCGTGAACAAAATCTGTCTGTACCACAAAATTTATAATCCAAAAGGTCTTTGTCTCCTCCCCAAACAATAAGCAACTATTTCTACACATCAATCATCTCATGTGGCATAGCCAAATCCGGTAAAACATTCGTTGTTTCATAATATATCTTTGGAGCTTGATTATTTACCTGTAAATATTCACGTATGGTTTTTCAAAAAATTAATCCATGCAGTTTTTAGTTAAATTGTAGTCTATTTTTATACTCATCAATCTTGATAATAAAGATAAACGATAGTGATCTTCACGAAGACCTTTCACATAGGTTGTTTTTTCGCTTCCAATATATTTAAAAATAAAATCTTGATAATAAAGATACCGTATGTATGTAATTTATAAGAAAGACCAAGTAATAGTATTAATGAAATATATGCTTGGCTAGTGGCTATATGCTTCCAAACATCACACTTAATCTGGGTTTGAATCTCCTAGAACCACAGTTTGGTATTTTTTTTGTTTTTTATACACGCTGTTCCTACTTTTTTCTTAACAGATATATACAACTGTATGTATTTCCTTCAACATCTCAGAAAATTACAGTAACTAAAAACATATTCAATGTTGTCGAATATGCTTCGCAAACCACTGAAATTCGAAGCAGCAACTCGTCGATCACACCATTATATGTTCGTCGAGCTCGAGCAGCTAAACAACATAACTAGCCAACGTTGTTGTCATCCATAGATTTCAACTCTTCCATCTTGGCCATCAACCACTTTTTCAAGATTTCTACCACTCATGGCTTGTTTAAAAGAGACTAGATCATCATTCAGTCTAAAGTCATTTTCATGTTCAAGTGCATAACATATATAATCATTTGAAATAGTTGGTCTTCTATCTCTAGCCGACTTCCTCAAAGTTAATCATTCTTGAGGCTACACTTGTTCATTTACTTGAACATTATCCCATCTTCTTAAATGATGGAATCCATAATTGGATTATGAGCAATATTTATTTGTTCCATATTTATACGCTGACCGATTGAGTTCTTTCGTACAGTAAATAAAGGTAATAGTATATAGAATAATCATCAATGAATGTGATAAACTACTTCTCACCACGATACATCAAAAGGATCACATAGATTTGTATGTATTACATTGAGTAATCCACTACTCCTTGTGGTGGAATGTTTTTTTATACATGTTTGGTTTTCTTACCCTTAGTGCAATCCACATAAGTTTCATTCCAATCGGTAAAATCCAATTGAGACAAATATCAATTTTGATTAGTCTCATAATTCTCTATTGGGATATATGATCGAATCTTTTATACCACAAGTTAGTGGAAGACTCATTAAGTGCATTCATTTCCATATCTACATCATGTTCAAAACAAAGATTAAACATGGAATTAACAAATATAGAACTTAGATTGAGAGTGTATCCGATAACAAACCAGTGCCGCATAGGTTTTTACCAGAATACAATGAAAAATAATCATGTTCAAGCTTAACTTCAAAACCTAATGCATACAATCTTGAAGCATAAACAAGATTTCTAGCCAACGAACTACGACAGAGCCTCTGTCGACGAAACGTCACCACTTCCCTTGGTATCGTTTCGTCGATTTCCATTCCTAGCCAACCCATTATCCACTGTAGGTTCCAAATCCAACCTCGAAAAAGAGGGAGACATACGTCGAAATTCAATCAAAACAAGTCAAAACTCACTGATGTATTCTGATTTCTTTGGCGATTGTTTCATGCGCCATTCACCAGCAACCGTGATAGATTTATGTGTGATGGGTAATTGTCGGATTTGGTGGTCGGCTTTCGACGATCATTGAACATAACGAGAGTGAACCATTGTCATACATATGTTATGACATCACCACCAAAAACTCTATTTTTTAAAAAACTCCTTTGAAACAAAATTTTATTTAATTGAATTAAATTCAATAAGCAATATTTTATGAACCCTAATTTGATGATTTAATATTCTATTATGAGGTTTTGATACCAAATATTAATTATTTTCAATTCTACAATTCGATTTAAATGTGAAAATGAATTATATAATAGAATTATTAAATCAACCAAATTAATTTAAAATTATTTACTTGAATTTTCATATTTTTTTCGGTAGATTTTGAATTCTTCTCTTCTACTAAATCCACCAATAATTATGATCATCATTTTCTAAAAGGATAATAATATATTTTAAATAATGAAAATATATGTTCTAAAATATATGTCCTTTGATATACACCATTTATCTTTTATTAGTAACAATAAAATTTTAATTTATAATTAATAACAAAAGTATCATTTGGTTTTCTAATTTTGAATTGACACGGAATAATTTTCATTCGATAATTGTATTATCAATAAAACACTGATCATCGTTGTATACCATGTATACCACAGTAATAATTATAAAGATTTATATTTATAAGAATGATGATATGAATTTTACAAAAAAAATATTAAAGAAAAAAAACAATCATATATGAGTGAGTGTATTAATTGCAAGCGCATAATGTTGGAAAAGATTGAAAGAACCCATAACTTGGAAATATAAACCACGTGAGTCAGCGAATTACAAAGCTCTCGAACACATTACAAGTTTTACCATTTGATTAACAAAATAATTAATAATATTAGAACCTAAAATACACATATGTCAACACAATTAAATGGTGTCCACTTATTTGTAGCAATGCTTTAGAAATATTGGAGATGTATAATTACTTTTTACAATTTTTTCTCACGGAATTTATTTTCCACGAAATTTGAGATTTACCTTCAATTAACTATAAACAACGACATCAATTTCATTTTGTTTCGATTGAAATGACTATCGGAAACCGAACATTACAAATTCATATGTATATTATAAAATTCGCGAATAATGTCTTTTTGAAATTCAGTTTAATCGGTAAGAGTACTCAAAATAATATAATATGCTACAGAAAAACACTTCAAAGTTAAGATCTTATAATAGAATATATTGTTAAGAATTTCACTTCAAATGTATAAGGATCTAATGCAATTGTATAAAAATTATTTATTAATATATTCATTATCAATTGGTTTTAAATCAACAACTCTCATAATGATATTAAGACTCAAATCATCCGAATTGATTATATTGTAGATTTTAATATCAGATTTAGTTTGATATGAACTGATAAAATTTATCTTTTTGAATGAATTTTTATGAATCTCACATTAAGTTATATAACATTAATTAAAATATATAAAAAATGTCAATCTAATATTCTCAAGTGAGATGAGTTGGAAGTACAACACAAACCTAAACATCTCACTAATTAGTATTAAGAAATAATCATAGTCTAATCTTTTCTGTTTTTTGTTCATACAATATAAATTAAATAGAAAAGTTTGTTTATAAGCATTGTTATACATCAGAAAATCAATAAAAAAATAAGACTAATAATCACGACGACAGATATTACAAATTTCTAAGCAAAAATAATGATATTAAGGACTAAGATACTAGTCAAAAGCGTCCTTCAATTGGACAACAAGATCATGGTCGAATTTATGTTATATATATCATTATTTTATAATTTTTGGTAA
This sequence comes from Gynandropsis gynandra, assembly GCA_036759665.1. NCBI lineage: Eukaryota > Viridiplantae > Streptophyta > Magnoliopsida > Brassicales > Cleomaceae > Gynandropsis > Gynandropsis gynandra. Next base: position 1,704,688 of record CM071875.1, read on the forward strand.
TGTTTCATATATTTCGATTGGATCATATAGTTTAAATTCGAGTAAATAGCTAAACAAAATAGAGACTAATATAAACTTTTTATTGGAAAAGACAGATAAAAATCCATCCATTCACCCATTTAACAATATATATTGAATATATATTAAACTAAAAGACAACAAAAAAAAAACATTTTTTTAACACAAAGGTGACCGGTGAGGAATGCCTTTGCGTCGGTTCATGCAAGTGGAGATATCGTCGTGATCATCACTCACTACTTTATAACTATTCGCTGACTTCCCACAAACGTAGAATCCACTTCGCTTCTTCCTCACTATGTTGTGTGTGGCTGTTGTCGCCGGCCCGTACGGAGGCGCGTGAGGGTAATTGTCGGAGGAGTTTCCGGAGGAGGTGGAGGACCAGCTCATCGGATCGTCGGAATCCACCACGGTGGACAGTGGTGTCTCGTACGCGGCGTCTGAGGCCTCCACGTCGACGAGTCCGACGTCTTGAGGGATGATATAATCGGGGCCTAGGGTTAGTGTGTGGCATGGCTTTAGAAATGGCGTCAAGTCCTTGTAACGTTTTAGAACAAAATCCACCTATAAAACCAAAAAAAATTAAAAAAAAAAGTGAATTATGTTTTCCCTTATGTTGGTTTCAATTTTATTAGAATTTTCATTTTCATTCTATAAACTGAATTGAAAGACTAAATTAAAAAAAAAAGGAAATGTTATAACCACAACGTTTCGTCATTATTTTTGTGGCCTTGAACTACAAATTTACAACTGAAGCTAAAATAATAAAATGTCAATAAATTGATATCTCTTATGGGATTTTAAATTTAAATGTGTTAGTTTAAATTACTTATAGTATAAAATGTGGGATTTAAAAAGATACTAACAATATTTTTCACGATTTTAAGTATATATTATTTATATTATACATTATATATTTCAATTAATTAAAATTTAAGAGGTAGTGGTGCTTGTGTTTCTACTTTGGGCCAGGTTTAGTGTGCAATTTGAGGTTTTATTAGTAGGAAAAACATGATCTGCTTCTGACCATATGCTTATTGTCCCCATAATTTAAAATTATTTAAAAATAATTATTTTGCAGTTCATATGTATGACCTAATTAACAACAGAAAACATTCACATAGTCATGAATCTTTATGATCTTAATGAAAATTCCATATACTGAATTTTCTCGATTATTCGAATGATCGACAGAATATTATATGTATGATGGATATAATTAATTTTCGGAAATTAAAATATGTAAATTACCTTACAACCCAAGGAGCAGTGGATGAAGGGTTCTTGAAGACTTCTATCACAAGAAGTGCAATAGTTGCCAGCTCCTTTGAATTGCCTGTTCTGTGGTCTCTTCTTGATGAACACAACCTTTGCACTATTTATAGTATATGCCTACCGAAATTCGATATATATATTCCTCTCAATACACTTGTAATATATGTGTATATACGTATATATATATATAGAGAGAGAGAGAATTGATATTGGACCTGAACATTAGAGCAATCAATGAGTTTTTGAAGATCTTCAAGCCGAACAACATCGTGGTAAACGTATCGACGAATCTGAAGAAGTCTATGAAATCTATGGGAAGGAACACAATGAGGGCATAGACTGATACAGCAATCAAGGCAACATACGTTCTTCTCATTCTTCTTGGCCGTCTCATGATATGAACATGGCACGAAGAATTTCTGACTGTACAGAGCATCCAACCATGCAGGCTTCTGGATTCCCAAAGGTAAATCATCAATATTCATATAATAATTTATGTTTGTAATAAGGAATTATAAGGGAGTGAAATTTTCACATGATTGCTCAAACTTTAAGAATTAAGATTTTCCTTTTGGTAACTTTGTAATAGCATCAATTATGTATGCTTTGATTGTACAAATGAAAAAAAAACGATATAACGTGAAATTGTTAAATCAAAGTTGTGTGATGAAAGTATTTGTGATAAGTCAGAATTTTCAGTGAAAATATATGGAAATTGAGGGATGGATTATTGATATATGTTTGTATACATAGAAAGAGAAGAGGGAATTGTGAATAAAACCTACCATTATGACAACTCGAAACAAAAGCTTTGGAAGATGGAATTTTGCACTTTGGAGAGCATAAGTAAGAAGACAAAGGGGATAAATAGAAGAGAGAGAGAGAGGGAGAGAGAGAGAGAGAGAGGGGGAGGGAGAGAGCTAGGGCATGGAGATGAGAGAATTTATGGAGGATCACAAGAGAGGAAATTAGTATATTTATTCCTTGGAGATATAAAACTTGTTTGTTTATTGCTTAAAAATCTTTCTTTTTTTATTGGTTTTGGTGAAATGAGAGAGAGAGAGAGATGAACGTGAGAGCTGTTTCCGTGTCTGCTCTTTTAAACTAATATATAGTTTTGTCATCTCCTAGGGCCTCTCTCTCTCTCTCTCTCTCTCTCTCTCTCTCTCTCTCTCTCTCTCTCTCTCTCTCTCTCTCTCTCTCTCTCTCTCTCTCTCTCTCTCTCTCTCTCTCTCTCTCTCTCTCTCTCTCTCTCTCTCTCTCTCTCTCTCTCTCTCTCTCTCTC
>CM071875.1:1715774-1732146 GCA_036759665.1 Gynandropsis gynandra
GGTTCCAGTCCCTAAACCGTCCGGAAATTAAACTGAATGACGGGTTTCGATCGAGGGTCGGGTTTCGACCGAGAGACGGGTTTCGATTGAGGGTTTCGATCGATGGTCGGGATTCGACCGAGAGATTGGTTTCGATCAAGGGTCGGGTTTCGACCGAGAGACAGGTTTCGATCGAGGGTTGGTTTCGACCGAGAGACGGGATTCGACCGAGAGACGGGTTTCGATCGAGGGTTGGGTTTCGACCGAAAGACGAGTTTCGATCGAGAGACGGGTTTCGATCGATGGTCGGGTTTCAAACGAGAGACGGGTTTCGAGTTTCAAGTTGCTAAAACATTATATATAATATAAAGATAAAACAAAAGTCATTATCTATCGAATACAATATAAAGATAAAAATAACAATTCTTTAAACGTCTGAATTTGATTCAGAGTCACATAATTCTTCCATCGAGTCTTGTGATTCTGAATTTGATTGAAATTCTTCATCTTCTTCGTTTCCTTCTATCGTTTTATCTTCAATTTCTTCGACTTCACCATGTGCCAATGCTTCAATTGTAACTTCATCAATAGCAACAATCTCGGTTGTTTGTTGTTGCATGGCCAATTGTTGTTCTTCTGTGTTGTCGATAAATTTACCCCTTGGAAGTATCTTCATTGCAAAACGCCAACCTGAATATCGTCTAACATGTGGATAGGAAACATAACAAACTTGATCGGCTTTTGATGCAAGAATAAAAGGCTCGTATTTTGCATATCTTCTTGTAGAATTAATTTTTACGACACCTAATTTGTTTATTCTTGTTCCGCGACCGTTTATTGGATCAAACCAATCACATCGGAATAACATCACTCTTAAACCGACGTAACCTATAAAAAATAGCAAACATAAGTCAACATATTAATTTGAAATACGTGGTATCGAAAGGAAATTTTTTGGATTATTAATACCTGGATATTCCAATTGCAAAATGTCTTTTAAAATCCCATAAAAATCTGGTTCGTCGGTCGATTCACAATAGCTTTCACCTTTCACACAAACACCATAGTTCATAGTTGACTTCAATTTTCCGTGCTCGTAAGTATGAAAGTTGTAACCACGTGTGAAATACATTGGCCAACTCGTAACTTTTAGAGTTGGTCCTTTCACAAGATCGCGTAGCCATAACGGGTGATTGCCAATCTCAGTCTGTATTAAATGAAACAAATCATTGATATAAACGTCTTATTCATAATTTGAATAACAATAATATATAACTATCATTTACTTACATATTGTCTTATCCATGTGGAGAAATCTCTTTCTTTAAGCTCTTGGAGTTGAGTTTCATCAATATTCATATATGTATTCTTCAATACATCATCAAACATCCTGAAAAATGTCAGTAACATTACGTTAATATTACAAAGAGATATGCATACGCAATTGAATCTATATATTTATAGGTATCTGTACCTTTCAAAAGGCCGTAGATATTCACAATTGAGTAAAACATATGTATGTGCGATGTGTAGATCTCGTTGTGATAACCATATCTCTTTCGCCTTACCAGATGTTCGACCAACTCCGCAAAATATATCTGGAACATCTGGTATTGGATATGAAAATGCCACACCACCATCAAAACATCTGTCCGGATTTCTACTTCGCGTTTGAACATGTGGCTCGAAGTAGTACGACGTGAAGAACGATATCTCCTCATTCACGTATTGTTCCACAATTGAACCCTCTGGACGAGCTTTTTGTTTGGCTTTTTTCTTCAAATGAAACATAAATCGCTCGAACGGATACATCCAACGAAATTGAACTGGACCTCCTAATTCGGCTTCGTGTGGTAGATGAACTGTCAGATGCTCCATAACATCGAAGAATGATGGTGGAAAAATCTTCTCCAAATTGCATAGTATTGTAACTATGTTACTTTTAAGTCTACGAACCACATCTACACTTAAGTTCCTCGCACATAAATCTCGGAAAAATATGCCGATACCTGAAAATTCAAGTATATTAATTAGTTTATTTTACAATTAATGTAATTATATAATCACTAATTATACTATATATATGTAAAATAATCATGATACCTCCAATTGCTTCGTGTGTATGTTTGTCCATCAATTCAGAAAAACATATGGGAAGTAGTCGTTGCATGAATACATGACAATCGTGACTTTTCATCCCTGATAACTTTCCTCCATGAATATCGACGCATCTTCCGATGTTAGATGCATAACCATCAGGAAATTTCACGTCTTCCTTCAACCAGTGCAACAATTTAGATTTTTCCTCATTAGACAATCTGAATATCGGAACTGGAGCTTTACCATCTCCACTTATATGTAACTCCTTCCGTGAGCAATACTCTGCGAGATCCTTCCGGGATTTAATGTTATCCTTTGTTTTTCCTGTGACATTCATTACCGTATTGATGATATTATCGAAAAAATTTTTCTCTATGTGCATGACATCGAGATTGTGGCGAAGCTTCAGATTTTTCCAATACGGCAGATCCCAAAATATGCTCTTCTTGTACCAATTATGGGTATTTCCGTAGCCATCAATTCTCGGATGATTGTTTCCTCCGCAGTCTATACTCCTAGGAATACCCAAAGCGATAAGTCGTTCATACAATATCTCTTCACCGGTCAAAACTGGAGGAGGAGATTTCCGCACGACAATATTCCTTTTGAAATTCCTCTTGTTGCGTCGTAGTGAATCATCAGGAGGAAGAAAACGGCGATGACAATCAAACCAACTCGTTTTCCGTCCATACTTCAACTGAAAAGCGTCTGTTTCCTCCATGCAATATGGACAAGCCAATCGACCATGCGTTGTCCATCCGGATAGCATACCATAAGCTGGAAAATCACTTATTGTCCACATAAGAGCACCTCGTAATATAAAATTTTGTCGTCTCGAAACGTCGTACGCTGGAACTCCCTTCCATAATTCTTTCAATTCTTCAATCAATGGTTGAAGAAATATATCCAAACTTCTTTTCGGATGATTAGGCCCGGGAATCAATATAGTTAAGAACAAAAACTCACGCTTCATGCACATATCTGGTGGTAAATTATACGGTGTCATAATAACTGGCCACAACGAATAATTTCTCCCAGACATCCCGAATGGATTAAAACCATCAGTGCAAAGGCCTAAATAAACGTTTCGACTCTCAGCTGCAAAATCAGGATATACCTTGTTAAAGTGTTTCCACGCCTCACCATCTGAGGGATGACACATTTCTCCGTCAGGACTTGAATGCTCGGCATGCCATCTCATGTCGCTTGCGGTCTTCTCCGATTGATACAATCTTTTTATTCTATCTGTAATTGGTAAATACCACATACGACGAAACGGAACTGATTTTCCATTTCTTGTCAAATAAAATCGATCTTTTCCACAAAATCGCTAATTGACCAAATCCGAAGTTTCTTTCCAGAAAATCATACAGTTGTCTTGACAAACATCAATCTTTTGATACGGCAATAAACCCAATGATCTCATCATCTTCTTTGTTTCATAATATGACTCGACTGCATTATTATCTTCCGGCAAATAATCTTTTACTAATTGCGGTATAGAATCCATGCAATTCTGAGAAAGATTATTTTCCGTCTTCAAATTCATCAACCGTGCAGATAAAGACAACCGTGATAGACCACTTCTACAACCATCATAAAGTGGATGCCTAGCACTTTCTAACATTTCAAAAAAAGTTTTTGATTCTTCATTTGGATCTTCTTCAATATTTTCATCTTCGTTTCTTTCAACGAATGCATTTTGAACCATTTCTACATAAGGGTTTTCTACATCTTGACAAATCTGAGATACTTCACGATTTACGAAACCCCTACTAAAATTTCCAACAACATTACTGGGTTGTGGTGCGAAATTCTCTCCATGAGAAAACCAAATAAAATAATTTGGAGTAAAACCTCTTAAATAGAGATGATTCCAAACGGTTTTCTCAGTAACGAATTTTTCATTTTTGCATTTTACGCATGGACAAACCAACTTACCGTTTTCTCTATAAATCTGTTGATTTGTCGCCACCGTCATAAATTGTGTAAGACCTTCTAAAAACTCCTTCGATACACTTTGCGTTTCCGGATCAATTCTTCTATACATCCACTGTCTCGAAACGAAAATATTCGATCTCGAAGACGATGCCATTATAACCACAAACGATAACAAGATTTGAAGTCCGGAATTCGGGACGGATTAGGGACCGAAATCACTGCAGTAGGGAAATTGCGGACTGCTGACTGTGCAGTCCGCAAATTTGCGGACTGCTGACTTATCCGTCCGCAATTTGCGGACTGCTGAGTCAGCCGTCCGCAAATTTGCGGACTGCACAGTCAGCAGTCCGCAATTTCCCTACTGCAGTGATTTCGGTCCCTAATCCGTCCCGAATTCCGGACGACTTAGGGACCGACCGACAGTCCCCAAATTTAGGGACGGATTTGGGACTGTTTTATTAATCCGTCTGGAATTAGTCCCTAATCCGTCCCTAAATTTAGGGACGGATGCTTCAGTCCGCAAATGCAGTCCCGAAATCCGAATTTTCTTGTAGTGTGCTCAATAAGGAATGTGGTCAAGCGAGCAACTAATAGACCACATTCGGCAACGATGTCCAACACATATTTAAGTTGTGACAGAAATATCCCATCAAAGTTTTCTTGCTTCAATACCAAAAAAAAAATATTTGAGAGGATCCAAATCTTCATATGAAAGCAATCATGAAGATATTGCTTAAGGTAGTAATGGCTGAAGCATCATTACCGCTAACAAAGAGATCATCCATATATATTTAAAAACTCTCTGTGGGATGATTGGTGAAGGAGAACAACGAATAATATGACAAAGACTGACGAAAACCATACCAAAATAGTTCGGTCGTTAGTTTTGCAAACCAACATCGAGGAGCTTGACGTAGTCCATAAAGTGACTTGTTGAGTTTGCAAATCAACAAGTCGTCAGATTTAGGAAGCCCTGGAGGAAGCTTCATGTAGACATATTCAGAGAGATCACCATGTAAAAATGCATTGTGAACGTTCATTTGAATGACGATCCATCTTTTAGCTGCTATAACTGCAAAAAAAACAAAAGTATAGTTGGCACGGAGGCAAATTTTGTCAAAGTCAACATATTCTTGTTGTTTGTTTCCCAACACCACCAGTCTAGTCTTGAACTACTCTAAAGAACCGTCAGCGTGATACTTGATCTTATAAATCCAACGACAATCGATCGCCTTTTTATTTTAAGGTAAAGAAGTGAGACTCCATGTGTTGTTTTTTCGCAAGTGCAACAAGCTCACCATTCATAGCGGTAATCCAACGTGGAGAACAAGAGACCTCAGAATAGGTACGTGGTTTAAATCCTGCAAAGATTACAACCAAGAACATTTGGGTGAGAATCAAGTGCACGAGGTGTCATTACCAAATGGATACAAAGAGATACTTGAAACCATGTGAGCAACTAGGTGAAGAGAGACAAGATGATTCTTTCAAACAATGAGCCAAATAAGTGACAAAGTCTTGTAGTAGAATAGAAGAGGTGCATATGCGAGATGAACGTCGGGGACCAGACGATGAAACATCTGTAGATGACAAGGAGTATAAGCCTTGTATCCAGAATTGAATCCGAAACATCCAAAAAGACAATGGACTATGGTGGGCAAAGACGCCCCCTATCATAAAAATCGTAGGATGGACTTGAGATGGCAATAAAGGGGTCTCTGGAGTAATCACATAATCATCACGAAATGGAAATTGATCTTCAAGCAATACTGCATCTCATGAAACAAAATAAAAGATGTGTCATCTTTGTTTCCCATAAGGAAGAGCAACCAATACACATCGTCGAATACACGGAGAAAATATGTTGCGAGAACAATCATCAACAACCGTAAGAAAATATGTGGCTCCGTAGGAAGATGAAGTATTGTAAGGATCCCAAATGTCACAATGTATAAGTTCAAAACAACTTTCATCTTTATTAGAAATGTCTGGAAATGGAGAACGAGCATGTTTAGCTTGAAAACTGTTGTGATATATTGTTCCACATCGGTTAAGGACATGAACCTTGGTCTCATATATATAGTGTTGGGCAATCCTAAACAGTTGAGCTAGCTTTTGGGATTAGTTATGCCCAATCTCATATTTGACATTATATTAGAGCCTGATTCATCCTGATTTGAGTATACCGATGTTGGGTCCCCGATAGTGTGTTCACGTTCCAGAATCGAGCTTGACCGTGAGTGGGAGTGTTGTGATGTATTGTCTCACATCGGCTAAAGACATGGACCTCGGTCTTATATATATGGTGTTGGATAACCCTAAACTCTTGAGCTAATTTTTAGGATTAATTAGGCCCAAACCCATATTTGACAAAAACAAATATTGTAAGGGACTAAATTATCTAAGCATTTATCAACGTGAACAAAATTTGAAAAAAATGGCAAAAATGTTGGAGGGATGACCCAACCGACGATTCCAAAGATCCTAAAAAGTCAGTCGAACCATTTGATTTGCACATACCTCAATAGTTCCTCTAAACTTGAAAACCTCGTTGCACTCTACAACGACATATTTCTATTTAGAACGTTCGTACCGATTTCATCCATTATCTAATTTTTAAAATATGATAGATTTTTTAACAAAAAAAATATAATTAAATCTTATCATATGTCATTATATTTGGAGATTATCTTTGCTTTCGAGCGATTTTTCATCATTGTAACATATTCTTTCATTATATATCCAATAATTCATCCTTTATAAAGTTGATTTTCTCGTCTATAAATAGACCACAATATTATTGGGTGGAATATCAGATATACCCTCGTAGGGCTAAAACGCTTCAAAAACACCCTTCCCTAAAATAATTATTTAATCGGGAAAAAATGGAGAAAATACAAATCTACCCTTTAATTTTCGAACGTGAAAAACCCACGTTCTACAGTTTTTTAACGTGAAAAACTGTCAAACCGTGTCAAAAGCAAGAAAGAACAAGTGATTTCGAAATTGAGAGGGATCGATTTGAAATTGGCAAGAAGAAAATGGCTAGAATTAGCAGCAGCAGTAGCAGTGAAGAAGAGAGCACGAGTCAATCTTCAATGGCGTCAATAAGTGTAAGTAGATCCATTTCTAGGGTTTTGCAGGCTATCGAGTCCCAAAATGGTTTATTGATTTGAAATGGGTGTGAGTGTCAATGAGTCTGTTGAGTCTCAGTGAGTCGGTTGAATCGCAAGAGCCGGTTGTCTCAGTGAGTCGCTTTGGGTCGCAATGGTCGGTTGGGCGTCGATTTCTAGGGTTTTGCAGGCCGTCGAGTCCTAAAATGGTTTATTGATTTGAAATGGGTGTGAGTGTCTGTGAGTCTGTTGAGTCTCAGTGAGTCGGTTGTCTCAGTGAGTCAATTTGGGTCGTAATGGTCACTTGAGCGTCGCAGGGGGTCTAAGGGTCATTAGAGTTGGTTGTTTCAGTGAGTCGGTTTTTGTCGCAATGGTCGCTTGAGCGTCGCAGGGGGTCTAAGGGTCGTTTGAGTCGGTAGTCTGAATGAGTCGGCTTGGGTCGCATGGGTCGGTTGAGTCGCATGGGTCGGTTGAGTCACATGGGACGGTTGAGTCGCATTGTCGCATGGGTCGCTTGAGTCGGTAGAAGTATAATGTATTCTTAATTAATTGGTCATTTTGCAGGTGGCGCCAAAGCCAAAGTTTGTGTATGAATTCAAGCACATGGACAGAATGCCAAAGATCACCACCAAGTGTTATCCTCACGAGACAATAACGAAGCTGAGAGGAATCTTAGATGAATTGGAGTTGCATTACTTCGACAAGGAATCGCAAATTAGGTATTTATTCCATTTCCAATGTGACTCCACATTTACTAAGGTTCAAATGTCTATCCTCCTAAATCACTCCGTAATTGTACGGGACAAGAAGGAGTTGTAGTTCGTCTTAAACGGTGTTTCCATCCGGTACTTTATAGTGGAGAACGCACTAATTTCAAGATTGAACTGCGGATCATATTCCAAAGGATGGGAGTCCAAAAGGGGTTATACATTCAGGCGGAAGAATTTCGGCCGTGTAAAGGTGACCCCCGCATAAATCATTGGAAAGCTTGTGAAGGCGAAGAATGTTGAGGACCGGAAGAGGTTGGCAGCTTTGATGTTGTTGGCGCAAGTTATGGCTCACAAGCCTTCATCAGACAACTCTATCAGCCATGATCTCATTGACATGATTGATGACTTGGAATTTTGTGAACGCTTTCCATGGGGGCGTTACACATTCGAGAAGATTGTGGATACTTGCCGCAAGCACGTTAGCGGGGAATCACCAAAACCAAAATGGTATTGTGGCGGTTTCATGATCCCACTAATGTAAGTTGTATATATTATTCGAATAACTTGAATGTTTATGTACTTTTTGCATTCTTATAAGTTTGTTTTAATGTTGCAGTTACTTCCTTTCGAAACCATCCTTAGTTTGGACGGAAAGGGATGATATGTTGATGTTGTGGATACGGATCCATCATGCCCAAGAATGTGCAAGAAGATGGTTAAATCCAGTATTAACCTGAAGTATGTAGACATGATAAGTCTGATCGGAGATTCTAAGGTAACAATTACACAAGGATCACAAGGAAAACAATGGTCACAGACGGTAATAATGGTTAGTTTTTGTTTTTCAGGATATTCGAAGTATTCTTCGTGCTGAACACGAAGAGGTAGGTTTAGTTTTTTATCTGGACCACTATGAGGGATGCCACGATCTCGATGTCCGTTTGACATTGGAGCATAAATTAGTGAAAGAAATAAAGAAATCGGAGAAAAGAATCATCAACGCTGTCAGAGATCTTCTAAGGGATGTCGAGTTTCATTTGCCTAATACAAAAGCAGAGGCGACAAATCCCAAAGTTGCTGAAAAGGCAAAATCAAAATCTGCCGAGATAGATGCGAGCACCGGAAACCAATCTTTCGGCAGTGTTAGAGATGATGAATTCCTTCAACATTCATATCAAGTGCCAAACGAAAAGTCGGTTGAGTCAGAGTCTGAAAATGACTCTAGAGATGGCTCAGAAGAGGATTTGGCGAACATTTCGAGTGATTAATTAAAAATATCGCATCTTCTCGCCACCATTCCTCTAATTGAATACATTTCCGGAGAGGTTACTGCAGTCGTTGCTCCTAATGAAGTTCCACCAAGTAAGTAATAAATAGTGAAAAAGTTCATTTAAGTCAATTTCCATCGAGAGTCAGCATGGTTCGCAAGGATCGCATGGGTTGCAAAAGACGCATAAGTCGCACAGTCGTATAAGTAGGTCGCATCTAATGAATGAAGTAATTTTATGCAGATGCTCTAGTGGTTACTGTCGATTAAGTCGCTGACGAGGAAACTACAGTCGGTCCAGTCGAAGAGGACATCCTTAAGGAGGTTCCTTCAGAGGAAACTACAGTCGGTCTAATCGAAGAGGGCGCCCCTAAGGAGGTTCCTTTCGAGGAACCTACAGTCGGTCATGTCGAAGTGGGCACCCCTAAGGAGGTTCCTTCCGAGGAACCTACAGTCGGTCCTATCGAAGAGGGTGCCCCTAAGGAGGTTTCTTCCGAGGAACCTACAGTCGGTCCTGACGAAGAGGTCGCCCCTAAGGAGGTTCCTTCCGAGGAACCTACAGTCGATCCTGTCGAAGAGGCCCCCTCTAAGGATAAGGAGGTTCCTTGCGAGGATACTACAGTGGATCCTGTCGAAGAGGTCCCCTCTAAGGATAAGGAGGTTCCACCAAGTAAGTACGGTCTTTTGAGTCACAAAGGTTGCATTGGTCGTATGGGTCGAATGGGTCACAAAAGGTCGCATGGGTCATATGGGTCGAATGGGTCACAAAAGGTCGAATGGGTCGTATGGGTCACAAAAGGTCGCATAGGTCGTAGGTCTGCATAGGTTGCATAGGTCGCAGGGTGGCATTGGTCGCTATATGTTTAATGAAGTAAATTTTATGCAGGTGTTGGACCTTTATCGAAGGATTCTGCGCCATATGTTGAACCTCCGCCAGTACGTAAACGAGTTTTAAGACCACGGAAGGCATATGTTGAACCTCCACCGGCGAAAAGAGCAAGAACAGTGCGAGGGAGAGTGCGAGGGAAAGATGTTGGTGGAGTCCAAGAACCCGAAAAGAAGGTTGTTCAAGAAACCGATAAAAAAGGTGGTTCAAGAACCCGATAAAGAGGTGGATGAAGAACCTTCGTTCTGGTGGACGCCCAAGAGATTAGAAAAGGGCTCGATAACCCGAGAACCTTCGTTCATTGACGCAAACGGTGAAAGGTTGACTGCTCTATATATGTTCCTGACGAAACCTGGATATGAGAGTTGGTGGAAATCTGATCTAGATACTCTCCGGGGGCCAGAGTTTTGGAAGATTATATTAACGCTCAACGTATGACTTGAAGATGATGTAAGTTATTTTAAACTCGAAGTCACAGAGGTCATTTTGTGTCATATGTATTCATGTGTGTTAATTTTTTTTATTTTTTACAGCAATTGGAGGAGGCTTTGTTGATGCAGTATTGTCGCATGAAGACATTCCCCGCGATATTTAAGAAACTTTACGTTTGTCCTATGATTTTCACGCAGGTTCTCAACTTTGGTCGTACGAGAATATGGACACTTTGCCGAAATTTCTTAATGATTGTTTGAATGGCAAGTATCCATTCAGAAGTACGGAACCATTGAGTGCTTTCGAAGGCTTTGTCGCGGTTCTAAACATTCCATCGATTGGTAGTATATATATATATATATATATATATATAGGATGTCATTAGGTAGCCATCAAAGCGGATTTCAAAACCCGATGCATCACGGTATACGACTGCCAGACGAGGTTTAAGGAAACGCATATCGATCCGGTGATTGAGAATCTAAGAAAAGCTAACCCCAAGATGTTCATTCTCGGAGGGTTTCCTTCTTTGGCTTTTAGAGAAGGTAAATGGAAATATGAGTATTATGAAGGTGTACAGAATGAAAGCGGGAATGACTATGGTGTTTACTCTTACAAATACTTAGAAGCCTCAGTAATGAAAGCCCGTAATGATTTGCACTGCATTTGCAACGAAAATGTTATTTCCAGGCGTGAGAAGATTGCGGCTGATGTATTTAGTAATTGAAAATGTATCCCTCCACCCTGAAATTAACTTGATATTTGGTACATTGTTATTTTTTAAATATTTGGTGTATTGTTATTTTTTAAATATTTGGTACATTGTTATGTTTTAAATATTTGGTACATTGTTATTTTTAAATATTTGGTACTTTGTTATTTTTTTTAAAATTTCTTCATAATAATAAAAGGAGTTGCAGGGGTAAAACGGTCGCAGGGTCAAGGGTCAAACGGGTACAATGGTCCGAGGGTCGCAGGGATCTGAGGGTCGCAGAGGTACAAGGGTCGCGACCCTCAAATCCCTACGACCCTTGTAACTCTGCGACCCTTGTATCTCTACGACCCTTGGATCTCTGCGACCCTTGTATCTCTGCGACCCTTGTATCTCTGCGACTCTCGGACCCCTTATATTTACAAATACAATTATTTACAAATAATATGAATAATTTAGTATTTCTTATTTACAAATACACAAATATTTACAAATAATATGAATAATTTATTATTTCTTGTCCATCTGCGACCCTTGTCCCATGCGACCCTTGGACCCGTGCGACCCTTGTCCCTATGCGATCCTTGGACCCGTGCGACCTTTGTCCCTCTGCGACCCTTGGACCCGTGCGAGCCTTGTCCCTCTACGACCCTTGGACCCCTGCGACCCTTGTCCCTCTGCCACCCTCGCGACCTTGTTACAAGAATAGTAAATCTACAAAATAGCGATACTAACAATAGTACTTATTATTGAATCATTGTAAAATGAAAGTTCAAGTTCAAATGAATGTTCAAGTTCAAAAAAACATCCAAATATAAAACACAACTGAAAATCAAACACTGTTATTGTTAGGCCCTATTTTAGAGAAAAACTGAAGCACAGGTATTGGTCCATTCTCATATATTTGGACTACGAGGTTACAACCATCGGTGTGTCGATGGTAAAGACAAAACATTCTCCAACCCCTTCTGATGGAAGCGCCACCACGTGCCACGGGCCTTAGATCTGCCTCCCACGATGTGGAGTATCCTAGCATAAGATATATCTTACATCGTCTATGGCAAAGATCGCTCGACCTCGCAAACCCTATCGGAAGTGTCTGTGACATCCGTAGAAAGGAATAAAAATCGTGAAAATCCTTACCCATGCAAGGAATAAAACTGTATTTAAGTCACTTACCAATGCATCTACGGCCAGATTCGAACGAGTGACTGGTACCACAGTTTCTCGTAAAATCCTCGGAGCAGAAGTGGCGAAGGTGACGTGAAAGACCATGTCACCTTTGTGAGTGAAAAGTAAGTAATCTCCAATACTTAAGTCTAGGTCGTTGGAGAAATCTTTCCACCCATCAGTGAATCTGGAGCCATCCAACTTGACTTCCCATCTTCTATTAGGCCCAGTCGATTTAAGCGTTATCGTGTTGTTGTCCCTAGTTTTCCCGTAAATATAATCATCGAAGAATATCTTCGGGATGTCCTGTAACAAAAAACGAAAAAACAAGTCAAATCTTTACATTCTCTAGATGTAACATACCGACAGAGAGACTAATGAAGAAGATTACAATGTAGTTCACTTCCAGATAGCGCAGAAAAATCTCTCTGAAGAAAGAAGGAAAATGTAACATTTTCGAAAAAATGGATGGAATGAGAGTTAGAGAGAGAGTGTGTGTGTGTGTCGTTATTGTAAAAAGGAAACGATTGTAATTCAAAAAGACATGACCTAGATATTGAATCGCCGTCATATGGAATTCGAAAAGACATGACTGCAGAAGGTCAAGGGTCAGAGATCTTTTTTTTTTTAAATTTTTCAAATATGATGAAAAGTTCGGCGGGAATTTTGGTGATGGAATTTTCGGCGGATCGCATGGGTGACATGGTCACATATAAGGATAAATACATGCGAAATTGACGAATTTATATAATGATAAAACAACAAATTAATTAATGCCAATTGAGGATCGCATGGCTTGCATGGTTGCATATAAGGATCAATATATGCGAAATCGACGAATTTACGGATTAAAAATGATAAAATGTCAAAAAAAATCAAAACAATACATTTAAAACGTCAAACTAATTAATACCAATTGAGGGTCGCATGGGTTGCATGTTTGCATATAAGGATCAATATATGCGAAATCGACGAATTTACGGATTAACAATGATAAAATATCGAAAAACAATCAAAAGAATACATTTAAAACGTCAAACAAATTAATTCCAATTGAGGGTCGCATGGGTCGCATTGGTCGCACGGTCACATATAAGGATCAATAAATGCGAAATCGACGAATTTACGGGTTTATAATGATAAAATGTAAAAAACCAATCAAAACAATACATTTACAATGTCAATCAATGGTTAAAACAGATTATGACCCATGTGTCCCTAGTTGAGTTGTGTATAACCAATGTTGTGCTTAAAAAACGATAGTAGTGTTTTAAGAACTCGTCGAATGAGTTTGAAAAAATTTCAAAAAATACATTTAACATTGTTTTCAAATGTCAATATTATTTATATTATTGTCTATATTGATTCTAAATTAGACGTATACAACTCAAATATATTGATAATGGCCTATTGATAATGGCATATTGATAATGACATGGGTAATATGGTCGCATATAAGGATCAATACATACGAAATCGACGAATTTACTGATTAACAATGATAAAATGTTGGATGAGTTCTAATTTAATCCAATTGAGGGTCGCATTGGTCGCATGAGTCATATTTGTTCGCATGAGGTCGCAGTGGTCGCATGAGTCATATTTATTCGGATGAGGTCGCATGAGTCGGATGGGTTCTAATTTAATCCAATTGAGGGTCGTATGGGTCGAATTATAATGAAGAATTTATCGAATTATAACGATGAAAGTCAAAAAGGTTTAATCAAAATAATACAAATAATATTGTATTACACAATTACTAACTAACAAACCTTTCTTTTTTTTGAAGTCGGCGTTGTCTCGGTTGTCACGTTCCAAACACTGTCAGTGATGCTGGCTTTTGAAGATAGGGTTTGTATCGACGAAGAACACGAGGTTTGTCTCGACACAAATGGATTTTGTATCGACGAATAAGACGGGTTTGTCTCGACAAAGATGGGATTTGTCTCGACGAAGCAGACAGGGTTTGTCTCGGCGAAGATGGGGTACTTCTCCGAGCCTCACCGGGTCCAGGATAACGATTCTCTTTAGACCTCCCGCTTTTCCTTTTCTGAGCCAGCATAGGAGTTAGAATCGTAAATTCAGTCACTTCAGGAGGAATGTCCCAATCACTGCAATCTGGAACCGGATACACAGTTTCTTGGTAAGCCAAATGCCATGTCTCCCGAAGGTAGTAGTTTGAACATAGTGGTATCTTGTGACCTTTACCAACCTTATGTGCTGCCGCAATTGCATGACTGCATGGATACTTATCCACATCAAACATTTTCCATTCACACGTTCTTTTTTGAAGACTCACTACAAGTTCTTCTACCCACCTCATTTCTCACCTCAGACTCATCATTCAGACTGTTCAATTCAATAACATCATACTTGGATGTCTATCCAAACCGTTCATGTAACGTTTTCTCAACGTAAGGTGTTAACTTTTGAGAATCATCACCGGTAGTTGCTTCCAACCTATACCTATTGAACCATTCCACTATCTTTCCCAAACAAATATCTAAAAGCCCTAGAATCGTAAATTTTTTTTACTTCTTCAACGTTGAATTCATTGACTCGGCGCCATTAGTGGTTAACAAGTTGTACCTTTCCCTCTTAAATTTTCATCTTGCCCACTTAACGCGATCAAGTTCTTCTTTCTCCAAATACTTTGCAACATTAGGATACATGCGCAAAGGTCAGAAAGGTAAAAAATGGCCACAAAGGTCACAACAGTCACAAGGGTGGCAGAGGGGTTAAAGGGTCGCAGAGATACAAGGGTCGCATGGGAACAAGGGTCACAAGGGGTACAAGGGTCGCAGGGGTACGAGGGTCGAATGGGTACGAGGGTCGCAGGGGTACGAGGGTCGCAGGGGTACGAGTGTCGTAGAGGTACGAGGGTCGCATGGGGTACCAGGGTCGCAGGGGTACCAGGGTCTCAGGGGTACCAGGGTCGCAAGGGCACAAGGGTTGCAGTGGCACAAGGGTCGCAGGTGTCAAAGGGTCGCAGGAGTCAAAGGGTCACAAAGGGTACAAGGGTGGTAGAGGTGCAAAGGTCGCAAATGGTACAAGGGTCGGAGAGGTCACAAAAATCACAAAAGTCATTTTTGTACCTAACCTTCAAATCATTCAATAGCACTTCAAATTCGTTCTCCGTGTATGCTGCTGCACATTTGAAGAACATTTCCGCCACAATATCACCCTTTGAAGTCTTTCTATGATAGCCTTTATTGACGTAGCTCTTTATATTTTGCGATATATGACGTGCACTAAAACCATGATTAGCTTATTTATACACTTGTTTTACTGCTTTGATCAAGCTTTTATGGCGATCAGATATCACATGACATCACGTTCGTCCGGTATCACCTCTTTCAATCTTGACATAAACCACGTCCATGATTCGTCCTTCTCTCTGTCGACTATTCCCCATGCAAGAGGATATTGGTGATGTTCACCATCTTGCACGGTCGCCACAATCAATGCTTCCTTGTACACTCCTGTCAGAATTGTCGTATCCTCAACAACCACTTTACGCATGTATTTTCATCCCTTTATAGCCGCTCCGACAGCCGTAAAAAGGTATTTGAAACTTTTCCGATCAATGTCGACCTGAAGATCTACAACAAATGCGGGATTTCTTTGTACAAACATGTGCAACCACCCTGGAAGCCTCTTATAATGTTCAAAGTCATCACCACGAATATCCTTTTAGCACCGCATTTTCCTCTTAATGCCATCAAATACGATACATTGACACCGTATTTTGCTTCTACACGAGCCATCAATTCTTTGCTGGAGGTGTTTCATAATTTCCGGCATATTCCTCTTTCAAATAATCCTTAACCATTTGCGATGTACCCTTTGTAGCTTCGGTCCGTTTAGATACAAGTGAACAATTATGAATGGGATGGTGTGTTCTCACACTAAACCGTTTGGAATTCGGGATTGCTGTCACGCGTAATTTCCATTTACAACCACTTCTGGCAAACTTGCATCGTACTTCCCACAGCTTCGTATCAGATCTCAATGTTGTATATCTAAACAAAGCTTCGATTGAACCCTTCCTTACAAATGCCT
>CM071875.1:1732316-1765503 GCA_036759665.1 Gynandropsis gynandra
TTATTACTGCCACAAACAATTCCATCAACTACCACATTCATGGCACACCCACAATCTTCTCTTAACCCGCTTGTATGTTCACTATCAGAATTATCCGAATCCAAAATATCTATTGTTTCCGGATTACTCCCAACTCTACTTTTGTTATCTGGACCTACAATAACACAGTCATCATAATCTACAACACCTCGATCCTCAACTTCTTTAGCAATGCTTCCAAAAGCAGGAATTAGAGGCTCAATTTCCCTCTGAAATTCGATTTCACAATTCACACTTTCTGATTCTATCTCCACATACAGCAGTAGTCGAATTTCTCTTATGCGATCGAACATATAACAAATAAGATGTTTGTCATTCATTATATATATCGGCTTCCTATTTTCACAAATATTGGGCAAATAGCTTAACTTCAACTTCGTTGTATTATTTCCCACCATCATCTCTGCGCATAACTCATCAATCAGTTGCTGATATGTCAGACTAACCGGAGGACATAAGAAAAATACTCTATGGTTTTCCTGAACTCTACCAACCCATTCAGATTCTCCATTTGGAGTTTTTTTCCTATTTACCATCATACAAAAAATAAATCAGTGTGATTTTCTCATCAACCGTATCCATTACACCTGTAATAAAAACATAAAAAGAGGGGTAAATTTTGTGACTCACTGCTACCGTGCGACTCGATGAGACTCTGTGACCTAGTACGACCGTGCGAACCTTGCACCTCTGCAACCCTTGTACCCCTGCGACCCGTTGACCCCCTCTATGACCCTTGTACCCCTTTGCGACCCTTGTACCCCTTTGTGACCCTTGTACCCATGCGATCCTTGGACCACTGCGACCCTTTCAACCCTTCGCGACCCCTTTCCCATGCGACTCTTGGACCCCTGCGACCTCTTTACCTCTGCAACCCTTGGACCCCTGCGACCCTTTGAACCCTTTGCGACCCTTTTCCCATGCGACCCTTGGACCCATGTGACCCGTTGAAACCTTTGCAACCCCTTTCCCATGCGACCCTTTGAACCCTTTGCGACCCATTTCTCATCTGATCCTTGGACCCCTACGAACCCTTTACCCTTGGACCCCTGCGACAAACTTTGATCCCTTTGACCCCTCGATGAGACTTTGTGACCCAGTGCGACCGTACGACTCTGTGACCCACTCTGTGACCGTTGACATTGGAATAAATAAGACTCGTTTATACTCGTTTTCAATAATTGCAATGAACACAAGAGAAACACGAAAAAACTCACTTTACATACCTGGTTTTTCTGCAGAACCTGCTTAATTGCTAGCTTCTTTGTTGACAACAAACGATTTCAACCTATTGGCAGCAAATCTGATGCCGATTTCAAGCTACTCTCGCCGAATTTGTCGTGGTGTGGGAGAACAGTTATTTTCGCGCCAGAGTAGAGAGAGAAATCGAGGTGCTCTGGAGGATAGAGAAAATTTGTCGACAAGGGTAATATGAGATTATCAATATTTTAGGGGTAGATTTGAAGTTGAAACTTTTTTTTTTCAGCGAAAGGTATTTTTGAAGCACTTTAGCCCTACGAGAGTATTTTTGAAGTTCCCCCATATTATTGTCCGCCTTCTCAATGCTTACTAACACATTGCAATTCATTGTTTCCAAGGTGTCCAACACCTTACATTTAAATATTTTTAAGGCCACCAAATGAAAGTTTATTGCAATTCAAATTCTACATTCGATTCTTTTGTGTGAGAATTCTCTTTGCACCTTATGTCATCATCTTTTGAATACTAATGTATTTTACTGATTAGGTTTATATATCTCTTGTCGTCTTTTAAATAAGTTAAAATTTCAATTTTTTTATTTTCTATGAAATATTTTTTACATTTAAATGATAAAAAGGAATGTATTGTAACATAAAATGAACAGTAAATTATGCATCTTCCACCTATTATAATTAATTAAACCATTAAGCGGTGGAATTTGAAACGGAAACAAACAAATAAAAAATGTAATTATAATATCCATAAATTGTGATAGAGATTTTGCGATTACTAATTGTTCACATATTGGTACTTGTACTTGATCTATTAACGTCTAGTTTATAGAAAATAGATGTAGCGTTTACTTCCTCCATTTATTTTCCTGTTCTCTTTTCTTGTATGTATTTCTCCCCTGTACGTTTATCAGGAGATATGTAAATAAAGAAACAAATATTTTTCCTTTTATGGTATCAGAGCATCGACCATTGGACCACACTCCTTGAGATCGATCTGTTACTCCTAAAGCTGAGGCTTCGAAGGATTTCCGAGTTCCAGCGATAGATTTGAAAACTCTTCACGTACGATCCTCCGCCGCCGCCACCCGAGGCCTTCTGTTCAACCTGCTGCGCCTCCGCCTCCGACGCTGTCCATCGAGCCTGAATTAGGTTCGCTGCCACTGATAGCCTCGTCGACCTCGCTCCAACCACCCTTCCAATCAAACCGGACACCTTCTCGAGGACAGGGAAAAAGAAGAGAACGAGAACGATAAACAAATAGTTGAAAAATAATTTCACCGCATTTTGTTTTTTAGGAGCTGGTCTCTGTGTTGGCAATAGACCAAATCGTTTGTTCAGCAGCCTCTCTGCCTTGAGAATTTGTCATCTGGGAAGAACCGAGCATTACGATTCCAAGAAAATCTACTTATAAATTTTTGGGGTGAATGTATCCTATCTACTGCCTTTTTTTATAAACATGATGCCTCTTTCAACGTAAAAAAATAAGACTCCATATGAAATTGTGTTTAATAAAATTTCTTTGTATAATCATCTTCGTATTTTTTGTTGTCTATGTTACCGTCATGTTCTAAGTGTTTACAGGGACAAATTTGGAGAGCGAGTTGCATCAGAAATTTTCTTGGATATCCACATGGGCAAAAGCGATACAAAGTTTTTTATCTAATAAACCAGTAAGTCTATATTTCTCGTTATGTAAGCTTTCAAGAAAAAATTTTTCCTTATGCAATTACAGATGAAAGTCATCATGGTGGTAAAGATGCCAGCAACACCGGTTTAACTACCCACGAGGAAAATTCTGAGCCAGTTACTGGTATAAATTCTAATGAAAAGGAATCTGAATGCATGCCTTCTTTGGAGCATGGGAAATGCACTCGGAAACTGCCCCGAAGACTTGCCGATTTTGAGGTTGCCTTACCTCCTTCGCTTGCTGCAAATAATTCATCAACATCAGCTGCTCTTTTTGCGATACACTCGATTACTCATCTTTTATCCTACTCTCGTTTTTCTTGTTCACATAATGCTTTTCTTTCAGCCATCTGTAAAACAGATGAGCGTACCTCATTTCATCAGGCTGTTAAGCATAAACATTAGAGAGAGGCAATGCAACGGGAAATACGTGCCTTAGAAGAGAATTATACTTGGGTTCTCACTCATCTTCCTCCAGGAAAGCGCGCAATTGATTCAAAATGGGTATTTAAAGTTAAATACCACCCTGATGGAACTATAGAACATTATAAAGCATGTTTGGTCGCGAAAAGATTTACTCAAGTCGAAGGTGTAGATTTTCATGAAACTTTCGCGCCTATAGCCAAACTTGTTACTGTTCGATGCTTGATTGCTATAGCAGCTGCTAGGAAATGGGAAATTTATCAATTAGACGTCAACAACGCATTTCTTCATGGAGATCTTGACGAAGAAGTTTACATGAGATTCCATAAGGTTTTTCACGAAAGGGGGAGCAACGTGTTTGCAAACTTCAAAAGTTTCTCTACGGTTTGAAACAAGCATCTCGCAATTGGTTTCACAAGTTTACTTGTTCCATTATTTATTTTGGTTTCCATCAATCTCAATGTGATCATTCCCTTTTCACTCTTACTATCAGTTCCTCTTTCCTAGTCGTACTTATATATGTTGACGATGTGTCTATAACAGGAAATAATAGTCACAGTGTTGCTCAGGTAAAAACACTCCTTGATCAGCAGTTCAAAATCAAAGATCTCGAAAGACTCAAATACTTTTTAGGGATCGAAGTGGCACGATCTCCCATAGGAATCATGATTAATCAACGAAAGTATGTCTTTGACATTTTAACTGATGTGGACTTCTCGGATGTCGGCCTCCTTCTACACCAAAGAAAACTAACATCTAAATCAAAGTTGATGGTCAACCATGCTCGGATCCAAGGTTGTATCGTCGACTTGTTGGACGTTTGCTTTATTTAACGATTACTCAACCTGATATATGTTTTGTATTAAATGTCTTAAGTCAATTCATGTATGATCCTAAACAACATCACCTTGATGCTACTTTTCAGATTCTTCATTATCTCAAAGGATGTTCTGGCAGTGGTCTTTTTTTTTTAGCAGACAACAAACTCACTCTACGAGCTTATAGTGATGTCGATTGGGCCGGTTGCCCTAATACCCGACGCTCCACTATCGGTTACATCCTTTCCTCGGAAGTGCTCCCATATCATGGTGATCGAAGAAACAATGTGTGGTATCTCGCTCTTCTGTTGAAGCTGAATATCGCGCCCTGGCCAGTACTAGTTGTGAGATAGTTTGGTTAGACCATCTTCTCAAAGAGCTGCAAGTTCAATGCGACACTTATGTCCCTCTTCTATGTGACAATCAAGCCGCCATCCATATCGTTGCCAATTCGGTATTTCACGAATGCACCAAACACATCGAGATCGATTGTCACTTCATCCGCCAACACTATGAATCCCGTCTTATTTTACCAACTAAGGTTGTCTCTGAATATCAACTAGCTGACATTTTTACTAAAGCTCTTGGTCGAGACCGCTTTCATACTCTTCTCAACAAGTATCAACAAATTGGGTATTTCAACTCTACATACTCCAACTTGAGGGGGAGTATTAGAGCTATAAATGTCCACATATTGATACTTGTACTCTTGACCTGTTAACGTCTAGTTTATAGAAAATAGGTGTAGTTTTTACTTACTTCATTTATTTTCATATTCTCTTTTCTTGTATATATTTCTCCATATACGTTTATCAGGAGATATATAAATAAAGAAACAGATATTTTTCATTTTAATTACTTTCTCATCATGAACGTTGCGACTACTTACAACTTGCAAATTATTTATTGTAATTATTTTATTTTATTCGTTGTATAATCTACAATTTTATGTGTAGTCGCAAATTAATATATATAATTTGTTAAAATTGGATGGATAACGACAAAATAAAGACGCAAAAATTGAAATTTTACGTTGTTTAATAAAATGTTTACGGGTATAGATTAGATAATAAAAAAATTATTTACTTTCAAAAAATTATAACATTGCTCTTAAATTATAAAAGGGGTAAACTCAAAAATAACTTTTAATTAAAAAACCCCTGCACTTTTAACTCATCAAACCTTCAACTTCAAAAATAATTTTTAATAAAAAAAACTCTGCACTTTTAACTCATAAAAAAAACATTCAAAAATAACTTTTAATAAAAAAACCCTACACTTTTAACTCATAAAAAACCCTAAACTATAATTATATTATTTATATTTTAATTATATAATTTAATATTAACAATTTTAAAAATATTTGTCAATTATTAATTTGTTTTATTTTCTAAAATTTATAACATTGACACGTTCACATATCGTGTCATAATTTTAAAATTGATGAGATAACGTGTCATAATTCTAAAATTTTTACTTATATAATTTAAATGTTTGATAGTATTATATTAGTATTTATATATATATTGTATTTTAAATATTGAAATACCTGATTTTTCTTATGTTCATATTTTATTTATATATGAATTTTGGTTAGATAATGATTTTAAATAATAGATTATATATGAATTTTGGTTAGATAATGATTTTAGAATAATAGATATATTATTTTTTATAAAATTTATGAGATTTGATAATAATTTTATAATTGGGAATATATTATTTTTTAATAAATTTATGAGATTAGACTTTTGTTAATAGTATTTTGTGACTGTATGATTATAATGTTTCATATGTTTAACAAATTATATGATATATTTGTTGTTTTAAAGAAAATTAATCTTCAAAATTTTAGTTTAAAAAATATATAGTTTATAGTTTTATTTTTAATTTCAAAAAATAGTTATTAGAATTTTAAGATTAATATTTCAATTTTTTTCATTTTTCTTTTTTATTTTATGAGTTATTAGGGTTTTTATTTTATGAGTTATTAGGGTTTAAAAAATATATTAGGATTTTTTTTATAAGTTAAAAATGTAGGATTTTTTTTATTAAAAGTTATTTTTGAACGTTTTTTATAAATGAAAAGTTCAGATTTTTTTTATTAAAAATTATTTTTAAAGGTTTTTTTTAATAAGATAATGATATTTCTCTTTTGTCATTATAGAAAATTGTCTCAAAAATTAAAAAGATTTTAAAACTTTAAAAAAATATTTTTTTCTCTTTTATTTTTTATTTGAACTTTCCTAAAATCGAGATCCGTCGCAACGATTTAAGATAATTTATTTTGTTAAATCCACCAAAATTATGTGGACTTTTTTTTTCATAGGATCCACTAAAAAGTGAATTTTACCATCGACGTGAGTTATATGCTAGGGATATATAAACAAAACACATTTCTTTGAGGCAAAGAAACTTAGCATCTTCACTATATCACTTTTCCTTTGAATCGTGTTTTTTTATATATGTTTGTTTTATGTAAGTAATTATGATATATAATTCGATTTTAGTAGGAAAGTAGAGTTTAGATATGTATAACCAATAAATAAATGGTTGATAAAGGAAGCACACAAATATAAAGTATTTAATAAAAAACAACAAATTGTCGAAATCCCTGGAACTATCTAAAACAATATTATAAATAATTAATTATCATTATGATTAATTTAATCCAATTTATATACTAATTTTTAATATAACATCTTTACTATATACGAATTTAATCATTTGATTCATAATTTATATATGAATGTACATATTATGGTATAATTTATTATAATATACACATATATATTTAAAATATTTATATTAAAATTGCATTTATTAAAATTGAAAAAATAAATTAACGTATATAAATTAAATGATTTTTCATCTACAAAGTCATACCACATCATACTTTTCTAATAATTTTTTAGATGTATATATATATATATACAAATATCCTCAGAATAATTATAATATCTCGATTTTAGAAACTGTTGAGTTGATAAGAGTTGATGGGACAACTAACATGTACATAATGAGTTGAAAAAGCATATTATAAAAATATATTATAAATAAATAAATAAATAAACAGGACAAATGGACCCAATTAAGTTAATCATTATAAAACACTCAAAATTTAATAAAGAGAACAGAAAAATCGTGGTATCAAGGTAAAATACAAATGGGTATATTAATTAATATAATAGATTAATTAATTAATGTATTGAATTAATGAAATATAAATTGGTCAACGGTCAAAGATCCACAAAATGATGGATGGGTTTTTGGGGAAAGCGAAGGAGAGAAAGAGTACAAACAGCGTGTGAGCCGCACGAGGGGATCCCCTCTGCCCTTCCTGACTCACCCTCCTCCTCCCACTTTCACATTTCCTTTTTTTATTAATTCATATTCTTTTATAATTTTTAATAAAAATCTTGAGATAAAAAAGAAATATGTATATTTTTATTTTGGAAAAACATCTATCACCCTAAACTAATTCACTTTAGTCCTATTTTCTGAATTTTTTTTATTCTATATTCTTATGAATTATCATTATTCATATTATTCTTCTATAAACTTTAAAAATTTATCATATTTTCTCTCTGTTAATTTTTTTTATTAAATATTTTTAAAACAACATATTTTTCTCTAAAATACAACACTTTAATCTTATTCTCCTGAATTTTTTTTTATATGATTCCCCTTAAACTATCGTTACTAATTATATTCTCCTCTAAACTTTAAACATTCATGATATTAAAATAAAGAGAAAATATCTTTGTATAATGGTCTTCCTTCAAAAGTGTAATTTATTGACTAATAAAAAATCAGCTACGTGTAATAACAGTGTATCTTTGTTATAAAATATAGCAAGTAGGTGAATATTATTAGCTTATAATAAATTTAGTAATATATTCTTATTCTTCGGATGGAATACATCGATTTACATCTTCAAAGATCTATCTTCAAACATAATCTCATTAGATGCGCTTTCGTTATTGGAATCCTAATTATCATTTTTATGGAATACGATGTGGTAATTTATTAATTTATAAATAATATACAAATCGAATAAAACAATTGTAATATTCTAAAATATTCTATCATCCACTATAGTTCAATTAACAAAAAATAAAATGAACAAAAATGCGTTTTGTATTTAGGTTAAACTTTCGATTAATAGGAAAATGGATTTTCACAAAATTATTTTTTGTTTGATAAAATTGTATGAGTTGAAAATCTAAAATTTAGAATTTTATAGTTCATATGGCACTTAGTCATCTCTGCCTCGCTGCGGGTCAGCACCTCCGAAAGAAACGGAGGACTGTCGAGGTACATTTTTTTATGGGCTCTTTCACACAGGAACAAGTCTTGTGCCTTTTAATCCCGCTTTCCCTGCATAGTTCATCAAACTGATTAGCTTTACCGAATGAAGTTAGTCACCTTCCTATTCTCTTTCCGCTTTCTGGGCTATGCAAGAACGAAATCCCCCTTCGCTGGGTTAGATTCCCGATCCACTCCTGTGCCCTTGGTTGGACTGATAGCAAGGGTCAGCTTTAGACCATCCTACCTGTTGGTTGAGGAAGAGAAGTAGCATTTTCGTTTCACTCTTCCGGCAAGAAGCCGTTTTCTTGCTTGTGCGTTTAAGGCCTAAACTTATTAGTCAATAAGTTACACTTTTGAAGGAAGACCATTATACAAAGATATTTTATCTTTGTTTTAATTTGTTAGTCCTCAAATACTTTTTAAAAGAATTATATGATTACAAACGTATGATTTTTTTATCGTTTTGTAATCGTTAGAATTGTGTGTTTTCATTCATGTTGCAGATATTTTAGTATTTTATTTTTATTTAAAGTATTTTATTTTAATATTTTTAATCAATTATAAAAAATATAAATATAATAACCAAAATTTAATAATACATTAATAGTAAAAAATATGATACGTTTATAATAACCAAAATTTAAAATTATGTTACTATTAAAGAAAATATATTACGTTTATAATAACCAAAATTTAAAATTATGTTACTATTAAAGAAAATATATTACGTTTATAATAACCAGAATTTAAAAATACGTTACTATTAAAAAAATATGTTACGTTTATAATAACCAAAATTTTAAAAATACGTTGAATTCACAATTTATTTTTAGGGGGAATAGGTTAGAACTTATATAGTTTGATGGAAAATAGGCTAGAGGTTATATAGTTCGGGAGAAAAATATGATGAACTTTTAAAATTTGGAGGGGGGGGAGAATAGGACCAGTAACGATAGCTTAAGAGGGAATTATATGAAAAAAATTTCAGGGGAGAATATGATTAAAGTGCTATAGTTTAGGGAGAATAGTCTGTTTTAAAAATATTTAACACAAAAATTAACAGAAAAGTTAACGGATGGGAAAATATGATGAATTTTTAAAGTTTGGGGGGAATAGGATGAGTAATGATAGTTCATGGGGAATAAGATGAGAAAGAAAGTTTAGAGGGAATATGATTAAAGTGAGATAATTTAGGGAGAATATATCTTTTTCTCTTTTATTTTATCAAAAATTTTCTTCAATATTAAATTATTGAGACTAAAATATATTATAAAAATAAAATACATTTTTTAAAAAATTTTATTTAATATTTCCTTGTGACAAGTCATTGGAATGGAATAATCAAAACATTTATACTTTTAGTGACACGTCATGCATTTAACACCTTCATTTCGAAACTATCTCGAGACTAGCATTATTTATCATCACCTCTAATAGGTGGCCAAAAATATAATCGTTCAAACACATTTTATAAAACAAAATCAATTATTTATTTAGAAATAAAAGTGGTTCGAACCATATAAAAAATAACATACGTAAAAATTATAGTCACACTAAGTAAATAAAATAAATACGAAATACAAAATAAAGCTTATCGATACCTCTTGCACGCCTCTCTCATCAGTCCGCAGTGAGTTCTAATGTTGCTACCCAACCTCACTGCTCTTTTTTTCTTGCCATAATTTGTCCATCCACGACAACACACAAATACGGTGAGTACGAAATACGCACTCAGTGAGACCAGTATGTGTACGTACTCTATGCCACGTGTTCTCCCACTCTTAACTACATAACATAAAATAATAATCTATCATCACATTAAAGGCATACAAACAACTCAACCCAACCCGACTGAGTATCTAAAGTCTAAGACTAGTACTACTCTGGATCATAACATACAGAGTCACCATGAATCTAGTTTGGGTATACGCTCGGAGAGTCCAAAGGACCCCAACATACTGAAGATCTTGCAAGGTCACAACGTATCCCATCCATCACTACAATACAATGCTCTGTCGCTCGAAAGGTTACCACAACTAGGGGTGGGCGTTTCAGGTTACCCAGACCGACCCGGACCGACCCAACCCGTGAGATTAATGGGTTTTGTAGAAAACCCATATGGGTTCAAAATCTAAAACCCAAATGGGTTCGGGTCGGGTTCGGGAGAACCCGAGAAACCCGAGGAACCCAAAAGTAAAAACTAACCCTTCTAACCTAATTTTTTGTATGTTATATTTGGAACCCGAATTATCCGTTTAAACTCGAATTATCCGTTTAAATCCGAATTACCCGTTTAAACCCGAATTACCCATTTAAAACCCGAATTACCCGTTTAAAACCCGAACAACCCGAACCTAATCCGAAACCCAAGAAATCCGTCTCGAAAACCAAATGGGGTTTTTGGGTTCAATTTTTTAAAACTCGAGGAACCCGTCCCGAAACCCGGATTGTCCATCCCTAACCACAACCCCAACACGGTACGATGCTGACAGATCTACTAATATGACTAATTCGACGCTCCATCGCTCGAAGTTACCACAAACCCAGCATGCTACGATGCCAATCCAAATCCAAGTGTCACAATACTAACGTCGTAGACCCGATACCGTCACGTGATAAATGTCACCGAAACACTTGCGCATGCCTTCTTCCGAAGGTTCGAGTGGGAAATCAATCGATCGAGCACACTAACAAGATGTTCACTCGACTTTAACACTGAACCCAAAATATCGACGTTCTCCGACCCCAACACTTGGTCGAACATCAAATCTCTAGATCATCCCTAATCACTTATATAACTCATATACTTGTCATCAATTTTCATACAACAATTCTAGGATTTAATCCAATCTTCAGTTGTAACGTCTCACCTTTTTCCATTATGATCCTATCAATCCTGTTGTAATCATGCATCATTTTAAATATAGAATATCTACCATAAATCAACGACAAATCCGAAATTAAGATGGAGAAGATCATCACCTTAAATTCTCGGATGACATTCTTGATAATATCACTAACAACACCACCAATCAATTTTTCCCTATTATAGATTCAGTCAATTAATCAATTTCCATAATATAAATATTCGAATTAAAGAAATAGTAAAAACAAATTTTCTAGATATTTATCACAATCTCGATTAAAATTCACTCTCGAAGAAGAAAAGGCGAAAAATTAATGGTTCTTTCTTCATTTTTTTTCTTTTCTTTCTTCTTTTCTTCTTCCTCGGGTTAATGTACTGTCTCTTTTTTTTGTTATCTTTTTAATTAACCTAATCCACAGTTTATGCATGCATATATATATATATATAAGTATATTAATAATTGGGCCTTATTGAGCCTCACAATTATTCCCCACTACAATGAAATTTGTCTTTGAATTTTATGTCTCTAATTCTTACAACAACATTTGTATTCAATGAATAGAAGAACCATGTAACTCATCTTCAAACAACTCGGATACTCATGTCTCATATTCTGCTCTAATTCTCATATTGCTCTTTGCACGTCATGATGTTCCCACATAACCTTTATCATCAGAATTTGCTTACGCCTCAACTGTTTCACTTGGTGATACACAATGCGTATTGGACATTCTTTATACATTAAATCTTTTCTCAAGGTTTTGGTGGCTCTTCAAGTATCTTGTCTGGTACCGATAAACACTTACGCAACAATGATACATGAAACAATCAATTTTTCCCTATTATAGATTCAGTCAATTAATCAATTTCCATAATATAAATATTCGAATTAAAGAAATAGTAAAAACAAATTTTCTAGATATTTATCACAATCTCGATTAAAATTCACTCTCGAAGAAGAAAAGGCGAAAAATTAATGGTTCTTTCTTCATTTTTTTTCTTTTCTTTCTTCTTTTCTTCTTCCTCGGGTTAATGTACTGTCTCTTTTTTTTGTTATCTTTTTAATTAACCTAATCCACAGTTTATGCATGCATATATATATATATATAAGTATATTAATAATTGGGCCTTATTGAGCCTCACAATTATTCCCCACTACAATGAAATTTGTCTTTGAATTTTATGTCTCTAATTCTTACAACAACATTTGTATTCAATGAATAGAAGAACCATGTAACTCATCTTCAAACAACTCGGATACTCATGTCTCATATTCTGCTCTAATTCTCATATTGCTCTTTGCACGTCATGATGTTCCCACATAACCTTTATCATCAGAATTTGCTTACGCCTCAACTGTTTCACTTGGTGATACACAATGCGTATTGGACATTCTTTATACATTAAATCTTTTCTCAAGGTTTTGGTGGCTCTTCAAGTATCTTGTCTGGTACCGATAAACACTTACGCAACAATGATACATGAAACACATCATGTATTCCCTCTAAAGATGATGGAAGCTCCAATCGATAGGCCACTACTCCAATTCGATCAAACGGCCCCATGAACCGTGGTGATAGTTTGTTCACTCTACTTCCACCTGATCTCCTTCACCTCGTTGAACCCCAAAATATACTATATCTCTGATGTTAAACTCAACATCCTTTTTTAGATCATCATAACTATTTTAACGTTCTTGAGTCATCTTCATTTTCATCTTAACAATTCTTATGTTTTCCATGGTCTTCTTGACAATCTCTGCTCTGAAGATAGATCTCTCACCCACTTTAATCCAGCATAAGGGTGTATGACATGGTTGCCCCTCTAATGCTTCATATGGTGGTATTCCAATGCCAGCATGAGAGCTATTACTGTATGCAAACTCGACAAGTCGTAAATGATTATCCTAACTACCAAGCAACTCCAACGCACATGCTCGTAATAGATCCTCAAGCGTCCTTATAGTTCTCTCAGATTGTCTGTCAGTGGATGATATGCAGTGCTCATGCGCAATTTGGTTCCTAACTCATTTTGAAATTCCTACCAAAGACATGAGGTGAATCTCTGATATTGATCTGACACAATGCTTGACGGGAACTCATGCAACTTCACAATTTTCGTAATATATATCCGTGCTAGCTAATTCAGATTAAAAGTCTTCTTTATCGAAATGAAATGACCCGATTTAGTTAGTTGATCCATGACCACCCAAATGACATCATTGCCACTTTGCATCATTGGAAGACCTGCCACGAAATCCATGATAATATGGTCCCACTTCTATTCGGGAATTTGTAGACTTTGTAATTTTCTGCTTGATACTTGTTACTCCATTTAGATTAATTGAAACGTTGGACATTTCGCTACCTATCGAGCGATGTCCTTCTTCATCCCTGACCATTGATAAAGATATCAAACATCACGATACATTTTCGTCGATCCCTAATGAATTAAAAACATGGATTGGTGAGCTTGGCTTAGAATCTCTTCTCTGATCCCTAGATCCTTCGGTACACAAACTCGACCATTGATCATCATCATACCGTCTTCCATGACCTGATACAACTTGTACCTCGGGTCTTGATGATTACAATAAACTTTATGCAATCTTTCATCGGATAATTTTGATGTACGGTTTCTACTCAATAGACCAGCCCGATTTACTGCTTGAAATCCGACGCTCTCGGACTCAGTCTGCAGTGCCTCTAGTTTCAAAGCACTTATCTAGCTAATCAAATCACCGAATTCTTGCATAGTCAAAACCTCAACTCTCTTGCGGTTCAACGCATCTGCAAGAACATTTTCTTTCCCCAGATGGTATGCGATACCCATCTCGTAGTCTACGAAAAACTCCATCCACTTTCTCTAGCGTAAATTCAACTCTAGCTGCATGAATATGTACTTTAGACTTTTGTTGTATGCAAAAATTTGTACCTTCTCCCTATAAAGATATGCCCTTCAAATCTTTAACACGAAGACCACAGTCGCCATCTCTAAATCATGAGTCAGATAATTTTTCTCATACTTACGTATCTGTCTTGATGCATAAGCAATCACGTAATCTCCCTGGATAAGTATACATCCTAATCTCGTCTTTAATACATCCGTGTATACTATGTATGAAATCCTTGGTTATGGTAAGACTAACACTGAGGATTCCGTTAGCTTCTCTTTTAACTTTTTGAATGACTTCTCACAATCTTTATTTCATTCAAAAGGTACATCTTTTCCCGTAAGTCTCGTCATTGGCTTCGCTAGACGAGCAAAATTCATAACAAAACGTCGATAGTACCCTGCTACCCTAAAAATCTCCTTATCTCTGATGAATTTTTTGGTTGTTTCCACCTTACAATCATTAAAATCTTCTCAAGATCGATAAAAACTCCTTTCTCTGATAGGATATGTCCAAAAAATCCCACACGTCTATTTTAGAAACTACACTTTTTTAACTTTGCAAACAATCATTGTTCTCTAAGATGTTCTAACACTAAACGCAAATCTTCCTCATGTTCCTCTAGGCTCTTGGAGTAGACAAAAATGTTATCGATAAATACGATAACAAAACCATCCAAGTAAACTCGAAACACATTGTTCAACAATTATAATCATGTATGTTTCGCATTCCAATGGACTACACTTTTGAATATATTTTATTTTCTATTTTTTTCGATATATGTTTGATAATAAGATTTAAAATTATGTAAAGAAATATAAAAATACAAATAAATTTTAAATAAAAGGTAAAAATATTTAGATATTATTATATTGATAATAATTTGTGTATAGCGTGAGTTTCGATCTAGTAAAAATATAATGATTTTTTTAAGAAAATAATTAAAATTTATTATAAATAAGTAGATATGATAATTACATTATACATTTATTTTTTTAAATATGGATTTCACTCCAATCAATTATTTTGTGTATAATCCATTTTTTTATACTCGTCTATGATCATAAATATATTATATATTAACTATTATCAAATAAAAAAACCTAATTAATGAGGGAGTTACACCTGCAAAATTTTATGCATGTTATCAAAGTCGGTTCACGTGCATCGTACCTCCCTTTTGTAGTCACTATGAGCCAAAATGGTGCCTGACATTCATAATATTATTCACTCTGAGTGAATACATTTACTCTCTATCTCTCTCTACTATATCCATATTCTTAATTTTAAAATTTTTCAGATTTTTATTTAATTTATCTCTTTATCCCAAATCAATTATTCATATTTAAATTATAAACCTTTATTTGATAATAACTTTTTCGTGAATTTATTTGATTTTCTCCGAAACAATTGAACTTTTATCTAATTTATTTCCTTTTTTAATAGTTTCCTCGAATAATTTTTCTATATTTTATAAGTATTTTACTTTTACCTCAATTAAAAAATTAATTTGTCTGTTAGAATGAATTAAAAAAAACAAAAATGAAAATATGAAGGATTGTTGAAATTTTAGAAAAACAATATCGAATGACTAATTAAAATTGGAGGAAAAATCGGATAACTTCAAATTTAGAGAAAAATAGGATGCACGGTAATAATTGTGAAATGAATTGATTATTTTCCCATTTTTTTATATTATTAGTATAAAATATATAAAACACCGATTGGTTATTTCATAGAAGAAAATATAGAAAGTGGAAAAAATTGATTGGAAATAACTATCTATAACGACATTTTCCTTAATGTATTATTCATAAGCTTTAAGATTTAAAATAATAACAGTACTTTCATCAAACGTTTATGAGGTTTATTCATCATTTCATCTTTTCCTCTATAAGCCACAATGTGTATATGTTTAGAATCATATAATTAAGATTTACACAACTTAAATCGGTTCAAAGAAGAAGAGATCGATCATTTCGTTTTACGTCAAGGCTTTTGCGCCGTGAACATTATGAACGAATTACGAACATCGTCGCTATAATTTGTGAGACCGCATGATGTGCAAACATCCTTGATCTCCTCTTGCAATAAGTAGTTGTAGCTTTGGAGAATTCTCTGCACCAAAAGGGCATTAATGGTAATTGGAATCAATCCGAAACTTTTTCTATCTATGTAAAAGTGAAAATTCTATGAATATCGGGTGCGGGAACTTGCTTAACTGTTTTTCTTCTCGGTAATCTGGCATTTCATCTTACTGATTCGATTGTTCGTGAGTTTAGACCTAACTAGTCCCAAAAGCTAGTTTAAAAATTTAAGAATATCTTAACATTATATATATATATATATATATATGAGTTCATATCCTAACCGATGTGGAACAACACAACATAACACTCCCATTCGCGCTGAGGCTTGGTTCCAAAGCATGCACATCACAATGGGACCCCAAACATCGGAACATTCAAATTGAGACATATCAGACTTATAGTGCGTCAAATATGGATTTGGGCCTAAATATACTCAAATCCATATATATATATATATATGCACTTATGATTCATGTCCTAACCGATGTGATTTATGATATGATTGAATAAAATCTATTGTCAGCGTGTGCTTTTACCTCTCTGAGAGGTTGTAAGAACCATGGCGTGGATGCATCGTATCTGAGAAAGGTTGTCCCGACAAAGACACCGCCACTTCGTAGAACACGGCTGATTTCAGCAATCTGAGAAAGGTATTTGGTTGGTTAGTCTCAAAAGATGAATCCTGCACACTTATGATCGAATGAATCAAGAACTTGGTAGTAGAATAGTGACATATTGGCACAGTTGTGTAAGTGAGACTGTAAATCCTTAAAAATCTCGGATGAACCTAAACCCTAAACCCTAAACCCCTAAATTCTTAAGCTTGATTACAAAATCAAGTGGATTACGAAAGAAAATTCAATCAAGAACAAACTGTCTTTGGCCTGCTAATCCGCATATGTTCTGTCAGCGTCGCAAAGAGTACAATAAAGATTTTAACAGCAAAAGAAGGCTATGAGCATTTTATGCGCTTGGAATTGCAGCACAATGGACGGACGTACCAATTAAGAGCGAAGAAAAACAGAACTTACAGCATTGGTAGGTGAAGGCCAACAGTGCAAAGCAGCACCCGCATGAACGGCATCAACTGAACCAGAGGGAAAGGGAAGCCTAGAAACGTCTGCTCTTACAAGAGCAAGATTTCTGCATTTCCCATGAGAATAACGGATGTATAAACGAGGAAAAACCAAATTACACAAACTTCAAACTAAAAGCACTTACGATGAGGCGAGAGTCCTATCCTGTTTGATGAAATCGTTACACTGACGAAGCATGTTTTCAGAAAAATCAAGAGCAATCACCGCTGAGTATTTCTCAGACTTTGCAAATTTCCTTGAAAATAAACCACTTCCACAACTAACATCAACCAATAGGCCACCTTCTGCAGGTTTGAAGTATTCCTGAGCCATTCTAAACTGCAATGTGATTTGAATGCATCTGTTAGTAAGAAGAGAAGAACAGAACAGGAAAGTAAAACCATGTTCTGTTCAATCCCAATTCGGAAACTAAATGTTCCCGAGAAGAGATTCGACAAGTCGGGTATAAAAATTACCTCTTCATCCGGACCAGGAAAACCACTTTGACTAAAATTTTGTCGCCAACCCCTTTCGTACAAAAACGAAACCAGTGGACTCCTACAAAAAAGAAACATCAGCAACACACAATGAGACAAGCCACTAAGTGATCTGATTATTCAATGCCTTTGACTCTCTACTTGAAACAGTAGGAAGTATTAATAATAACCGGAATAGCTCAGTTGCAATGGGTTTGACTTCATCGAAGTTCTCCAAGTCAGCAGTCACAGTAAGATCCAAATATTCATCTTTGCTTGAATATGTTTTGTCGCACTTTCCACACTTGAATCCAGACCTGTAGATTGCTTGTCTGCGGATTACAAACATCACAAAAAGTTAAAAGCAAATGAAAATTACCCCAAAGAGATAGGCATATCTGATCATGTTTTTCATACTTACAGGTTAATACCTGGAGGCCCTTTCCTTATAAGTGGTTCATAACACACAGGGCATGCGAAAATTTCACTTTCAGGATTTTGCTTTTTGGGAATGCTCAATTCCTGAAAACAAGAAACACTCCAATTCAAGTCTTCTACTTGTACAGAATTTTCCCAGAAGCTTTACTATAGAGCAAATTCAACCAATACTGAATCTAATAAACCCTAAATATCAAAGAACGTCAATCCTGTCCTGGAAATGGGGAATATCCCATAAAAAAATGCTTGAAATCCATAGTTGCAGAGTCATACGTGATTTGCCTATAAACGAATTAGTATTAGAGGGTAGATTCAACTACAACGAATACAATTAAACCCTAAACGTCAACCAATATCAATCCCAGTAAATTGTCTCTTCGAATTTTCCATCTCCCAGAAGGTTTTCAGCAACAAAAAAGAGCCAAACACGTAATGATTCCGAAATTTGCAGAAACCACAACCCTAATCACGAGAATCAGAGGAAGAAACGCGGATTGATAACCAGAGCGTAGCGTACCGGTTCGACAGCAACAGCCAAACTAGCTCGAACAACGGAAGAACGTAAACAAAGAGGAACGGCGGAAGACGAAGAGGAGAATCGAATAGGAGGAAACTGTGAATAACATAAAAAGCTACGATGTTTCGGTAAAAGGGAATTGTTCAGAGGAATTGAAGAAGAAGAAGCCATTGCCATTGGATACTTTGGAGCTCGAGGTTGAGTCAACGACAAATTTAAAGGGTCGGAGAGTCATTGGTTCAATTTATACAGAATCTTTTTACGAATTTAAAAAAAATATTTTGTTGTTCGTTGAAAACAAAAAGAGTTTTACAAAGTGAAAAAAATAGAGACTTGGGTCATATAACCATCAAAATTTAGAATTTTTACTCGGAATTAGAAAAAACAATTATAAAATTTAATCTATTTTTTAAGAAATATAAAAAAAAAATCATGTATTAAAATAAAATATTTTTTTCAAATAAAATTATTTATTTTAAAATAATTATACCTAAAAATTTATAATAAATATTTATTATTTCGTCTATTTTGACTTCGAAATTTTTTTGAAGTAAAATGAATGTATTATAAAGATTTTAAGTTATTTGTTTTGTATTATATAAATATTGTGTATGTATAATATAATGGTTATGCATTTATGAATACCGTGAGATAATTATTGTCCAAATTTGCACTCATTTTATATAGTTAACGAAAATCGTTATTAGGATTCCGACTCACACAATACGGATATTCTAAAATTCGGTATTCCAAAAGTCGTATATGATTTAGGTACATGTGAGTATACATATTCACATAAAAATATGAAAAATAAAATTAAATAATATATTCAAAGAATATAAAAATTAAATTACTTACAAATATGCGCACACAGTTGAATTTGCACATAATATTTGTATGTACGATTACTTGTACTTAATGGTATTATAAAAACTTCACATATTTTTTATATTTGCTTGTATCCATTTATTATTAAACTAAAATTCGAATTTGAATCTTAACCTACTATTTTAATTTTCTGGACAGATTAAATTGTATTTTGGATTATATGGGGATATAGGAATAATTTGTTGTCATAGATGATATATAATATAAACTATAATAAACTACAGTTACACAATATTTATATTAAAAATTTGTAAACGACTACTATTGTGAAAATAAAAATTTTATGACTTGGTTACGTACGAATTTTAAATTGTGGTTATATTGATTATAAATATTTAAAAAATTGGGTACAAAATTATTATTTACGATTATAATATGAAAAATTAAAAGAAATTATGAGAAAATACAAGAAGTACATAGCCATAAAAAATCACCTTAAATCAAGATAAGTACAATGCCCACCTAGGTTTTAATTGTTACAAAATAGTGAGAGAAAGATATTTACAAATATTTTTCCAATCAATAGAAATGTAAAGGATTAAAGATTTAATAACGTTATGAAAGGTGAAATTAACAATTTTAAAAGATGTTTATTATCTCCGAAATTCGATAATTTTTTAATTAAAAATATATATTTGTTTTGTTGTAATGAAGCGTGAAGAAGGGAATGTTCTGCGTCGTGCATTAATGCGGAATGAAGACTACACAAGAGATAAGTGTTGCATCAATTAATTAACTTTTATAATTTAATTTACGTGGAAATAAAGGAGGAAACGAAATGCGTATGCTCGCCACACACTTTACGTTTGAACTATTAGTGTCAGTGTCCCTTTTTCATCTCTTTTTTTTTAAAAAAAAATTGTTATTTAATATTTATTTTTCCTATTTTTTCATTACTTTTTTTTATTTCTCTTACTCTTATTATGCAACTGTTCAAAACTATGCAAAAACAGAAACATGTTAAAAAAATACAATAACTATAAAAGATAATATAAGAAGATATATGAAAGGAGAAAATTTATTCTCATTCATAAAAGTATTTATATATACAATATAAAATAAATATCTCTATTTACAAACTTCCAAAAATATTAAAATACATTTTAAATTATAATTAAATTAGAATAAATTTATAAAATGTGAGAATATAATAAGGAGGATAAGGAGGAAGTGATAAAAGAAAATTCAAAATATATTCCTTTTTTAATAAATTTGATTCATTTATGTTGGGAATCCAATACGAGCTCTAGATAGATTTTGTTATCTTATTTTTAGGAAAAAAAACTACGAAACAGAAAAAAATAAAGAACTGTGTGGGTTCTATAAATTAAAGAAGATAAGTCTACACGATTTAGTAAAAATAAAATATATCTTTTTATATTAAAAATGTATTTTATTCACTTGAATTAAGATATTAAGATGATTAGAAAAAGTTAAAAAATAAGAAAATTTTAGAGCTTGTTACAACCATTCACACATAAAGATCCCTAATCTTTTCAAATCTCAGTTTTCACTTTGCTAATTTTTTTAAAGAAAAAACAGTCTATTTTTCTTTTAAAAATTATGTTTTAGTCATATTTCTCTTTTAATTTTGATTTTCATCTTATTCTTTGGATTTTCAATTTTCATCTTATTCACCTCTAAACTATACAAAAATATATCTAAAATCATATCCGTTATTTATCCGTTAACCGATCCGATTTTAATCCGATTTTGATCCAATTTTGATTTTTAATTTGATTCAAACTCAATTTTGACCTAATTTTGACTCAATTTTGAGTCGATTTAATCCGAATTTATACTTAATTTTGACCAGAATTTTTACTTAATTTTAACTCGAATTTTAATAATAAATCAAGTTAATTATTCAATTTAATCGATTTGCTTGATTTAATTGATTTCGAGTAAAATTAAATATGTTTTTTTTTTTTACTTGAAACCATCTTTAACCCAAAATCGACCCTAATTTTGACTCAATTTTCACCCAAAACCGATCTAATTTTGACCCAAATTGTGACCTCAATTTTGACTCGATTTAGTCTGAATTTTTATTTAATTTGACCCGAAATTTACTTAAGTTAGATGTGAATTTACTACAAACATAAACAATAAATGTTAATTTTTAGATATTTTCATAAAAATCAAGTTATTTATTCGATTTAATTAATTTCGAATCAAAATTGAATACCGTTTGTTAATTGTATCAGTTAAATCAAGTAAATCAAGTAAATCAATTAAACGGTCTGATTAACTCGATGTGATCCAACATTGATATAATTAACAAAATGGTATTCAACTTTAACTCGAAATCAACTAAATTGAATAATTAAATTGATTTATTGTTGATATATGAGTTAAAATTAAGTAAATTTTAGGTCAAAATTAAGTAAATTTTAGGTCAAAATTAAGTAAAATTTGGGTTAAAATCGAGTCAAAATTGAGGTCACAATTCGTGTTAAAACTGGATCGGATTCGGGTCAAAATCAGGGCAAATTCGGGTCAAAACTGGATCGGATTCGGGTTAAAATTGAGTTAAAATTGGGGTCAAATTTTGACTCAATTTTAACCCGAATCTGATCTAGTTTGACCCGAATTGCGACCTCAATTTTGACTCGATTTTAACCCGAATTTTTATTTAATTTTGACCCAAAATTTACTTAATTTTAACTCGAATATCAACAATAAATCGAGTTAATTATTCAATGTAGTTGATTTCGAGTCAAAGTTGAATACTATTTTGTTAATTATATCAAAATGGGATCACATCGAGTTAATCGAACTGTTTCATTGATTTACTTGATTTAACTGATATAATTAACAAAAATGTATTCACTTTGATTCGAAATTAATTAAATCGAATAAGTAACTTGATTTTTATGAAAATATCTAAAAATTAACATTTATTGTTTATATATGTAGTAAATTCACATCTAATTTAAGTAAATTTCGGGTCAAAATTAAGTAAAAATTCGGATTAAATCGAGTCAAAATTGAGATCACAATTTGGGTCAAAATTGGATCGGTCTTGGGTTAAAATTGAGTCAAAATTGGGGTTAATTTTGGATTAAAATTGGTTTCAAGAAAAAAATTCCGTACTTAATTTTACTCGAAATCAATTAAATCAAGTAAATGGATTAAATTGAATAATTAACTTGATTTATTATTAAAATTCAAGTTAAAATTAAGTAAAAAATCTGGTCAAAATTAAGTACAAATTTGGATTAAATCGTGTCAAAATTGAGTCAAAATAAGATTGAGTTTGAGTTAAATTGGGGTCAAAATCGGGTCGGTTAAACGGATAAATAACCGAGGGGGTTTTAGGCAGATTTTTTATAGTTGAGGGGGAATAGGATGAAAACTGAAAATCGAGGGGGAAATAGGATGACAGTCAAAATCGAGGGGGGAATATGACTAAAGTAGGATTTTCGAGGGGGAATAGGTTGTTTTCCTTTTTTTTAACTCATTCTCCCCATAATTACCAATTGAACCTTGTTTTTCTTTCGTTGAACAACCGAAGTTGTCTTTTTCTACGAGAAACACCTTAATTTTCAATAAATATATGTTATTTTTCATCAAATATCCACTTTGACACATGATTTTTCAGAGATATGATTATCCAAACACAATCTTCCAATTCTTAGCATTTAAACAAGTGCATTGTTGAGTTGACCTTATTCATTAATAGTGTCTTAGTGAACATGTTTGGTTCTCTCATGACATGTGTGATTCGTTCGCAATATGCGAATCACTATACATTTCCACTTATTCTTGTTTCAGCTCAAGCTCATCAATGATTCCTTTTAACCAGATAGATTTTTCACTCACTCTACGAGTTCCATATTTTCAGTTTCTGCCGAAGATAATCACAAAACCAATGATTGATCTTCTCTTATTAAATTAGCTACAAAATCTGAATCACAAAACCTTTTAACTCTAAAATCTGATCCCCTTGTATATACTAACATGATCTTTTGTAATCCTTTAATAAATATCATCACCCATTTTGTTGCCTCTCAGTGTGTCTGACTTGGATTATTTATAAATTTACATATCATTTCAATTGTATAATGAAGATCGGAAGTATTGCATACACAATACTTTCGACGACATTAGAGTATAGAATTGCGTGCATAAATCAATCACTTTTTTACCATATCACTTCAATTGTATAGAAAAGATCAGGAGAATTGCATACATAATACTTTCAATGATATTAGAGTATGATATTGTGTGCATAAATCAATCACTTTTTTATCTTCTTCTTTTGTGAGTACCCCTTGGCAACGAGTTTGGTCTTGCATATTGGTTTTTCAACTCCGAAAATACCAAGTTTCAGTTTGTAAACTCATTTACATCATACTATTCTTCTGCCAATTGTCTTTGATAGCAATACTCATGTCTCATTCGTATGTAAAGACTTCATCTACTCTTCCATTACTTTCTTCCAAAATTCCAATTTTTACTCTTTATCTTTATGAAAACTACATGGTTCTTCAATTTCTATTGTATCTGGTGAAAAGTATGCAAAGGCCCACATGTTTTCCTCTTCATACCTTGAAGAAAGTCTAATTTTTCTTCTTCACCAATCTTTAGCCAACTGGTAGTTGGTGAGACTTTTTTGTTTAAATGAATAAGAGTCCTCATATTCTTCTGATTTTTCTGAATCCACTACTTGAGTTATATCTTCAAGTTCCATTGTTCCTTTATAAATACATCATTCACTTGGTATAAACTTTGTATTTTCTAAACATCTATATGATATTGCTCCAACTTGACTAGTTGATTCCTTTCTTGATGGTATTTCTTTCACTAAGAAAGGAAATTGAATTGTGTCCCTTGAAGATTCTTCTTCACTTTTCAATTCTTGAATATTCAGG
This sequence comes from Gynandropsis gynandra, assembly GCA_036759665.1. Lineage (NCBI taxonomy): Eukaryota > Viridiplantae > Streptophyta > Magnoliopsida > Brassicales > Cleomaceae > Gynandropsis > Gynandropsis gynandra. Next base: position 1,756,929 of record CM071875.1, read on the forward strand.
ATTACATCCTTAAACATGATTGTTTCATTGAATATCACATCCATATTTACCATAACTTTAGTTTTATCTTGTATTGTTGAGAATTCCATGTTTTGCTCTAATTTTTAACTTTCCTTGGTCCATGTGAACTAAGCAACACATCCAAACATTTTCAAAGGTTTGTAACCTAGTGAAAAACATGTTCATTTTCGTTATGGAATTTTCATATTGATTGACGTGGGTATGGATGTCTAATTCGGATTTTGGTTTGGGTTTCGAAAAACTGGACCCAAATTCGCTACAAAGAAATACCATTTCCAATTGCATGGCAATAGTAACTTTTCTGTTGGAAATCGATCGTTGAAATCAACATCCGTTGCAAATTGCAATAGACTATCAATAGATATTATACATTGAGAAATATCAAAGGATTGCAACAGACATGTCCGTTGTAATTTGCAACAGATATCCATCTCTTAACTCCAACTCAGGTCTTTGACATATTGTCTTCAAATCTTTTCTTGATTGTATGTTATCCTTCATTTTTCCCGTCATATTCAAAACAATATTGATGATGTTATCGATTTTTTTTCAATATGCATAACATCCAAATTATGACACGATATCAGTGATTTCCAATTATATCATTCACCTTTACCTTATGGTTTTCGATGACCACGATCTCCACCACATTCTACCGATTCTTGTAAATCTTCCATCGTATTTAATCGTTCATAAAGGATTTGAGTTTCTGGTTGCATGCACGGTGCATGTTCTTTTTGTACCACATTTTTTCGAAAATGTTTTTATTATTCTAAATGTATGTCCACGGGGAAGAAATCTTCTATGAAAATCAAACCAACATAGTTTCTTTCCATGTACTAGTTAAAATGAACTTGTATCCTCTTACATGCTAATCTCCTGTGCATGCTCCATTGAGATAACATTCCATAGGGAGGAAAGTCGCTAATTCTCCACAACAAGACCGCTTTCAATGCGAAATTTTGATTTGTACTTATGTAATAAGCAAAATTCTATTGTTCCAAAAATCTCTTAATTCATGAATTAAAAGGTGCAAAAAAATATCAAAATTTTTCTTCGGATGTTTTGGTCTTGGAATTAGTAATGTCAGAAACATTACTTATCTTTTCAGATACATATTGGAGGCAAATTATATGGAGATAAAATAAATGGCTATAAAGAATATTGAATTCCAGATTGTCCATATAGACTAAACCCATCGGTGCACACACAAAGATAAACATTCTCGTTTCCTATGTAAACTCGTGAAATATTTCATTGAAATATTTTCAAACCTTACTAGTCGATGATGTTGCATTATCCTTTCGCCTATCGAGTATTCTACGTGTCATCTCATTGCGGTAACGATTTTTTTATTTATATAACCTTGTCAAGCTATTTCCTATAGGAATATAGAATATCTTTTTGTACGGTACATATTTTTGTGAAGATGATGTTGTTCGACGAAATCTGCTTGCACCGTAAAATTTACATTCCAACAAGTGTTTATCTTCTCCCCAACACAACATGCAATTGTTTCTACAAACATCAATTTTTTTCATTTGGTATTCCGAAATATTTTAGAATATTCTTTGTATCACAATATTCTCAAGAGCTTGATTATTTTCCAGTAAATATTCATGCATGGTTTTGCAAAAGGAATCCATGCAATTTTCAACTACATTGTAGTCTGTTTTTATACTCATCAATCTTGATGAAAAAGATAAATGAGACTGATATTTACGACAACCTTCATATATAGGTTGTTTCGCCGAATGCAATAGGTTGAAAAATCGGCATGCCTCATTGTTTGGAGTCTCTTCATGCAGTTGCTCAACAACACCAAGAAAAGCATTTGACACCATTTCCACATATGGATTGGTCGTCGACATTTCATAAAGAACTTTTTCACTTCTTTCAATTTATTATGCTTCTATCACGGTATCTCTAACGTCATAATTTTCATTGTGAAATAACCAAATTTCGTAATTCTCTACGAAACTCACCTCGTAAACTGTTTGCAAACATTTTTTTGACTTCGGTACTTCATATTTTTGCATCTTTAGCAGGGACCTAACATTGTCCCGCGTTCTTGATACAAAGGTTGCATCGACACAAAACTCATGAATTGCTCCAATCTGTGTAAGAATTCTTGAGGAACTTCCTCGGTTACGGGATATTTTCTTTTATATATCTACTCTCTCGATCTGTATATATCTTTTTTTTAAAGAAGAACGATATTATTTGAAAATATATTTTGTGTTGATGGCTTGAGGGTAAACACTTTGGGATTGATGTATAAATAGTACATATTGAAAAACAAATTGGAATATTCTAACGACCACCTCGAAATTCTAAGCTTTCTCATGGGCATCCGTTCTACGAATCAACGGATACCCGTTGCCATTTGGAATGCCCATTTGTTGACTTTTTATATCCGTTATCAACGGACTATCAATGGATCCATGAACAAATTTGCAATGGATATTATCTGTTGATCATCCATTGACAATATCAACGGACTCCAACGAACATCGTCTTGTTGATAATTTTCCAAAATTTGTTGCAATCCATTGTAAAAATTATAACGGACAGATTTGTTGTCTCGTTCATTGATAATCTTCTGTTTTTTTTTTGTAGTGATTGAATATGAATATTTCGACTATAGGTTCAGTTTTAGTTGTTCAGGTTCAAAGGAATTGGACCCGAATTATATTTGCATAATTTGGTTTCTTCAGGTAGTTCGGCTTCTTCGGGTAATTCGGGTTATTTGGGTTTTGGGCTATTCAAGTACTATGCTTAATTCAGGTTATTTAGGTTTAGGGATCTTTGGGTAGTTTGCTTTTTTAATATATAACAAAAATAAAAATATCAAATATAACATACAAATATAATACAATGATTTTTTAGTGTTTTATGTTTTTATTTTTCTTAAATTATGTTGTGATTCCTTGAATTTTATCTGAAACCAAATAGAATCGATCCGAACGGATCCTTAAATTTGAACATATGGATTCTTCAGATAAAAAAATTCAAACGATTAAGATTATTATGGTTGGATTGAATCAGATCAATTCACATAACACGAACTGGACACTATTAATTTGTGGTGGCAAGTTTATCAAATATATGGATGTTGAAACAACCTCTACTCAAATCTCTTATGAAAATATTGAATCATTTAATATACATCTAACTTTATTCATTATCATTCTATACATCTATTCTGAAACCATATTTTGTTGCGGGTTATACACATACATTCTATGTCTTTGAACCCCTTTCCCTTTGCAAACATTTTCAAACTTCTTTTTGCAATATTCCAAACCATTGATTGTCCTCGGTGTTTAGATTTAGATTTTTTTTGTTTGTTTGATTCTCCGCCAAGGATTTCTATTCGTTGAATCTATCATAAACCTCGTCTTTTGTTCTTAAAACATGTACCCACATCTTTCTAGAAAAATCATCAATTAAACTCACAAAATACTAATAACCAAATTATGATTAGTGATCATAAGGTGACCCCAAAGATCTAAATGGATATATTCAATATGTCATTTTTTGTATGTTTCTCAGTCTCAAAAGACAATATATGTGTTTTTCTCAACACAAGTTTCACAAAAAAGACAATATTCTAGTGTCTTTCCCTTCAAACAATCCTTCCACTTTTAATACTTACAAACCTGTCTGACTCATGCGTTTGAATCAACTGTACTATAGTGAAGTTTTGTCTTCAACTGATAATTGATTTCCTTCACCAATTAATGTATGTCTTTGCAAAATATATAACACACCATTAAAATATGTTTCATGGTTGTTTTGTATCCTCTAATTATCGTCAAAGATATATTTAGAATGACTTATATACTAGCATTCCCCATTCTCTAAAACTCCAAGAGATATCAGGTTACTATTTAGGTTTAGAGTATATATAATTTGAGTTGGCATTGCGGATGAGCCATCATTAGTTCATATCTTGACACTTTTATCTCCCATTATACTACTTTATTGAATTATTGTTCATGTTTATATTACCACTTTTTTAAATCGTGTAAACTTGTAAATCATTTTTTTCGTGGGGATATATGATATTTACATCCCGAATTTAAAATCCATCGCTCCATTGTTTCTTCTACGATAGAACCAAGGAAGAATATCCAGTAACTAACATAAGTTATGTTTCTTGGATATGTCCTTTGACTAGTACTTTTACCTTGTCTTCCTGTGATTCCTTTTTATTTTTATTTCTAGTGGAACTATTCTTCTTAACATGGCTCTTTTTTCCATAATACTAACATCATTCATTATTTGTTTTGGATTTTAATCGAGATTTGTTAAGTTTCTTTCATGAACTATGACTTTCTATTTCACAATCTAAAATGTCATATTCTCATTCATTATGTTATGTTTATCTGATCATATTAGCATAAGACTATAAGGTTTCTTACCTTCATGTTTTCAGATATTGACGATCGATGCATTTATTTTTCTTTTTTTCAATCGATCTTGATCTTGATTCCGATGTTAGAATTTATATTATCCCTTGTATATTTGTTATTTTTCCATCTCCTCTAGAAAGAGCAAGTTTTCATGGAGTCTTTAATCATTCTTGTCATCCACTTCTTATTTATCCCATGTCTCGGGATCATCTGTCAAAGCCTCGTGCAACCTTATAATATCTTTCTAAATAAGGAAATCCTCCTTACGATCAAGTTTCTCCACATCTAACTTTGCCTTGTCTTCGTTTTCCTTTCCCAGAACATTGGTTCTTGATTCTGCTTTAGGACGCCATTTATCCGACGACCAATCTATCTATTTTAAATCGGATTCGGTCGAGATGTTAATTCTTGAGACTACGTCAAGAATTCTACTTAGCAAAGCACTTTCGATCGTTCAATCAAGACTTTGAAACCATTTTTTTGTGGAATCCCAAATCGAAAGATCTCTTATCCTCTAAGCCGAAAGGATCCTATATATTTGGAAAGATAATAGTATTATTTTGAAGAATCCAATTATGACAACAAAAATACGTTCTTGATCACTGTTTTTAGAATACCGAAAATTGAAAAACTAAAGAATGCAATATGTTGCAGAGTTTAAGGCAAAAAGTACACACGATTTAACGATTTCATAATGATTTTTTGTGATCCTCCTACGTTTGGAAAATAATTTTTTTATTCACTTGAATCAAGATGACTAAAAAAAAAGAATTGCAGAGCTTGTTACTAGCTTTCACACACAAAAAGATAAAAAAAAAAGAAGTCTTTTTCTGTTTTTATAGGTGCTTTGCATCGAAGTCTCTTAACCTTTTCAATTCTCAGTTGTAATCCTACTAACCACCTTTTAGTAACTCTCTTTGTAATTACCAAATTAACATTCTTGTTCTTTCTATGAACAACCGAAGCTCCACATATTTTTTTTTATGTGAAAAATACATTAAGATTCAGTAAATCTGTGTTATTTTTCATCATTTTATTTTTCATTATAGTATCACTTTTTAGAAAAATATCGTGGGGATTTGAGTAGAAAATTGTCTTTATGGACTATTAATTCAACTTATTGATAAATGTGTTCGTGACTACTTGAGTTATTTACAAACTATACATATGATTTAATAAGAATTTAAATATATATATATATATATCATCTCAATATTTTCTTATAACTAAAAACATATAACATTATCCAAAACTCTATCCCCAATCCTTATGTAATTATAACGTATAAAATTAGGGATGGCTATTCCATCCATCCATACAATTGCCTCTCTTTTTTCGTCCACTTTTTTCTCTTTAACAAATGAAATTAATAAAAATGTGGGCTCTAATGGGTTTATAGTAAGATGTAACCCATTAATAATATATGTACAGGCCTTATTGAGTCGGTCCATTCATAAAGTGAAAGAAAGAAAGACCAAAATTATTGGACCATTTAGTCGGGGTCCAAACACGGTTTTCCAATATAAACTTTAAAAAATATATTCAATCCATGAAATATAAACTTTTAAAATTATAAATCATTACCATATAAGAAAGATAGTCTTTTTTTATACATACTTATTTGACATTTTGGTTCGATTCATTAGCCAAATTTAATTAATCCTCATCCCTCGAGCACCTAAATGATTATCTGAACGAAACTCAAATTGAGATATTTAACTATTCGAAACCAAACTAAATGATATTCAAACTTATATCCATTTTGAAACATTAAATGTTAAAAATATTTAATGTTTTGATTAAATTAAGTTTCGTAATCAGGATGATATTACAATATCTCATATATATATATATATATATAATGCCTATTTAAAAATTGAATGCATTTACAAATACGTACATACACTTAGATAACTAGCAAAAAAAATATTTATTGGTACTAAAAAGAATTGCCGTATGGTATGGGTTTAAAATTTTCGTCATCCATTCCCCGCATGCTAAGATATTAAAAAACATAGATATTATTCCAAATTTTGTTATTTTTTTGTTGCAATTCGAGCGAATCTTTTTGATACAAGATTTACAAAATTTCTTAGTTAAATTTGAGTAGTGTGTGAGAAAGAGAGTAGAGTGAGAGATTAAACACCGTTGTTTACGAGTTCGATTGGATCATTGATTCAATCTACGTCTCGAGGAAAGAAAAATGATTGATTCATTTAGAATGATAGTTTTCCGATTACAAAAGAAAGAGAGAATATGAGCGAACCAAGAAAATTAATTTGAGCTGTGCTCACTGTAACCTCTCTTCAACCTTTGGACTTTGTCATATTTATAGGCTCGTCCTTAACCTTTCACATGTTCCGATATTAGCCCCTTAAGTCTGTAATTGCAAAATAACCCCATTCTAATTCAGCAAGTACACTTAAACACCAGTATATTCCCCTGCATCATCTTTTTTCTTAATCAAGCCAAGAACTAGATTACATGACATCAAATCTTCACCTTAATCAAGTTCTATGCTGATGTTAACGATCAAAACTCCATGGCTTTCCAGACTATGATTTAGTTTTCTGCAATCCTCAGCAATTTTAATGCCGAGTTGAACTTGCTTACCGGAAGTATCTTTATGAAAGCATCTGCAGCTTGAGTTCCAACTTTCAGAATCTTTACATCCTCTTGAGATATAATATCTCTTACAAAATGAAGACGAACATCCATATGTTTCGTCCTTTCATGATGAACATGATTCTTCAGGAGAGATATTGCACTCTGTGAGTCACAATACACTTCAGCAACTTTCTGTTGTATACCGAGCTCATTTACAATCCCATTAAGCCAAATAGCTTCCTTAACTGCCTCCATCAAAGACATGTATTCGGCCTCTGTTGTTGAGAGTGCCACAACATGCTGGAGATTTGATTTCCATCTTACCACATTACCTCCAACCATAAACACAAAACCAGTGATTGACTTGCGTTTGTCTAGATCTGCAGCATAATCTGCATCACAGTATCCTTTGACCATGAAGTTAGCACCCTTTCTGAACACTAGCTTCTTCCTCTGTGACCCCTTGATGTATCTTGACACCCATTTTACTGCGTCCCAATGACTCTCATGAGGGTTACTCATAAACCTGCAAATAACACCAACTGGATATGCAAGATCTGGTCTTTTACCGATCATTGCATACATGATTGATCCAACAGCATTTGAGTATGATACTGCCTCCATATGTGTACTGTCAGTTACTTCACCTTCAGCAACAGCCCTGAGTTTGAAATGAGTTCCTAACTGTGTAGAAACTGGTTTTATTGTTCCATGCTGAATGTCACCAATACTTTCTGCAAGTAATCTTCCTGTGAAACTGTCAATTTTCTATCAATCCTATCTCTATCAATAACCATTCCTAGGATCCTTCTTTCAGCTCCTAAATCTTTCATTTCAAACTCTTTGCTAGCATTTCTTTAAGACTTTGTAACTTTGTCACATTTCTTGCTGCTATTAACATATCATCTACATAAATCAATAGATAGAGATACGAATCATCTTGTAATTTCTTAAAGTAAAGACATGCATCAAACTTACTCCTAGTGAAACCTTGATCTAACATAAACATATTAAATCGTTGATTCCACTGCCTAGGTGACTGTCTAAGACCATACAGTGATTTCTTAAGTAAGCAAACCTTGTCACCTGAGCCTTTTTCCTCAAAACCTTATGGTTGTTTCATCAGAATCTTTTCCTCGAGACTTCCATGAAGGAAAGTTGTCTTAACATCAAGTTGTTCAAGTTCTAAATCTAGGTAAGTTACCAAAGATAATAGAAGCCTGATTGAAACATGTTTAACTACGGGACAAAAGATTTCATGATAATCAACTCCTTCAATTTGTGAATACACTTTTGCCATTAACCTAGCCTTAAATCTTTGCTGATCAGAACCTGGTATTCCTTGCTTGAGTTTGTATATCCACTTACTCCCTATGACCCTTTTTCCTTCTGTATTTTGTACCAACTCCCAAGTTTAATTCTTCCTTAAAGAATACATCTCATCCTCCATGGCTCTTTTCTATTGATGCCAATGTTTACTTCCTTTTGCTTCTTGATAACTCTTTGGCTCTTCTATTTCCAACACACTT
>CM071875.1:1765650-1794898 GCA_036759665.1 Gynandropsis gynandra
CTTTACCTTCCTTATGCAGCCATACCTTGTATCCTTTAGTTCCTAAAGGATAGACAATGAAAAAAACTTGCTTTGCTCTGGACTGAGTCTTTCCTTGATCACTGTAAACATAAGCTACACAACCAAATTTCTTTAAATGCTTGTAGCCTACTGACCTGCCAGTCCATTTTCTTTGTGGTATATCACATCCTTTAGCCGTTGATGGTGATTTGTTGATGAGATGCACCGAAGTTGAAGCTGTTTCTGCCCAAAAACTCTGTGGTAAACCAGATTCATTAAGAAGACATCTTAGCTTCTTCATAATCATTTTATTCATTCGTTCAGCCACCCCATTCTGTTGTGGAGTGTCCATGCATGTTCTATGCCTTTGAATTAGGGGTGTAAAATGAGCTAACTCGGCTCAGCTCGGCTCAGCTTGCCTTCAGCTCGCCAAAAAATGAGCTGGCTCAGCTCGACTCATTTTTTAAACGAGCTGGAAAATCCCATCTCAGCATGGCTTCCCTCTAGCTCGCCAAAAAACGAGCTGGCTCGTGAGCCAGACTATTTAATTATTTTGAATTAGGTGTAATATCATATATGAATAACATATAAAAAAACCAAATAAAATATCGGAAATATGAAAACATTAATTCAAACTTAATGTTATAAAATACCATTATACTAAATAAAAAATAACCTTCTCGAATAAAAAGTATAAAATATCATTGTACTAAATTCGACCGCTCATAACTTTACTAAATTGTTTCTTTATTTTGTTATATCAATTATTAGAAAAAGGAAAAATACATTACAATAATATACTATGTTTAAACAATATATTATGTTTTATTAAATACAATATTATATATGATATACAAAAAGGAAATTATTTTATTTTTGTACATGATTTTTTTCAGCTCACGAGCCAGCTCGTCAGCTCGCGAGCCAGCTCGTCTAAGCTCAAACTCGTTTTGGGCTTAGCTCGTTAGCTCATTTTTTAAACGAGCTAGAAAATACCCAGTTTGGCTCGCTTAAATATGGACCGAGCTAGAGCTGGCTCGCGAGCCGACAACTCATTTTACACCCCTACTTTGAATGCCTTCATCTTTACAGAATCTGTCAAATCTTTGGTTGCATAATTCCAATCCATTGTCTGTCCTTAGAGTTTTGATCCTCTTACATGTCTGATTTTCAATCAACGTTTTCCATTCCACAAATTTATCAAACACCTCATCCTTTCTTTTCAGAAAATATATCCATACTCTCCTAGTATAATCGTCTATAAAGGTCATGAAATATTGATAACCAGACTGAGAAAATGGGATGTTAGGTGATCCCCATAAATCTGAATGAACATATTCTACTCCAAAGGACAACTTGTGTGCCTTTCCCATCACACATGTCTCACATAATGTCATATTTGAGATGTTTTTACCTTCGATCATCCCCTCTTTTACAAGAGTATCCATCCCCTTCTGACTCATATGTCCAAGCCTGTTGTGCCATAGTGTGGTTTGATCTTTCTCAGCAGAGACTTGATTGCCTTCACCTCGAATTGGTTGGCCCTGCAGAACATAAAGTCCATCCTTGAGTTCTCCTCTCAATATTGTTATGCATCCCTTGATAATCTTCAATGAACCATGTTAGGACTTGTACCAGCACCCTTGTCCTTCCAAAACACTAAAAGATATTAAATTTCTCTTTAGTTCTGGGATATACCTAACATGGGTTAGGGTGATAATAGATCCATCATGTGATGTTAAATGGATCTTCCCTATTCCTTTTATCTCGCATACTGAGTTGTTTTCCATCTTCACTTTGCCACAATTATGTTCTTGAAGTTCTGTGAACCGTTCTTTGCGAGGTGACATGTGATATGTACAACCAAAATCGAGTATCCACTGATCATCAATATTTTGCTCCAGTGCTGACAATGAATCAAGTTCTATCACTGAAAGAACCTCCATGTCTATCAAATTTCCTTTCACTACAGTTGCTTCTCCTCTTTCTTCTGAAACTTTTTTATGATATTTCTTCCTAGCATTACATTCTTTCTTGAAATGTCCACACTTTCCACAAAACCAACAATCTACTCTCTCCCTGGATTTAGAACGAGACCTGTCTTTCTTACTACCACGTTGATGACTATCTCGTTACTCTGACCTGCCCCTGACTATCAAACCTTCTGCATTGGATTTGTAATTCTTACCTTGTGAAATCAGCTCCAGTTCTTTAGAACGAGCTGTTGCCTTCACCTCCTCTGGTGTGATAGTTGTTCTGGAGTATTTTAGAACTTCCCTAAACTGTTCATATGGCGCCAGTAATGAATTTAGAAGGTACACTGCTTGGTACACTTCTTCAACCTTAACTTGAAGGTTTTGCAAATCTGACAACATTTTCTGAATACATCAGGATTCTCCTCCATTGTCTTGCTTTCATTGATAATCATTGCATCAGATACATCCTATTTGGGAGTGATTGCTCAAGAAACTATTTCTCCAACAGATTCCACAATCCATAAGTTGTCTTCTCTTGAATCACCTTTCTCAATTGAGCTTGTTCCCTGCTATCCTTTTCTTGGAGTCTTGATCCTTGTTCGGTTGATATTGAAGCTATACCTGTAGACTTCATTATTGATCCTGATTCTACTCCTGAAATCGAGGATCTCTTTGGTGTTTTGAGCTCATCTTTGAGTTCTTCTTCTGCATCCATGTCCCATGTTGCTGGGTCATTCGTTAGAGCTTCATGTAAACCAATGATTTCGAGATTGATTAGAATCTTTTATTTCCACAACACAAAATCTCCTTTACCATCAAACTTCTCCACATCTAATTTCTGCATTGTTGCCATTGATTCTTGAATCTTTACACTTCTTGATTTTCTACTTGTCTTCTTCCGAACCTTGAGCTCTGCCGTGTTCTCCCTGGTTTAAAACCAAGGGCTCTGGTACCAATTTTTGCAATTCGAGCGAATCTTTTCGAGCTCAAATACAAGATTTACGAAGTCCATAAGCTAAATTTGAGTAATGTATGAGAAAGAGAGTAGAGTGAAAGATGAACACCGTTGTTTACGAGTTCGGTTGAATCGTTGATTCAATCTACGTCTCGTGGAAAGAAAAGGGATTGATTCCTTTAGAATGATAGTTTTCCGATTACAAAAGAAAGAGAGAATATGAGCGAACCAAGAAGATTAATTTGAGCTGTGCTCACTGTAGGCTCGTCATCAAACTTTGGACTTTCCCATATTTATAGGCTCGTCATCAACCTTTGACCTGTTCTGATATTAGCCTCTTAAATCTGTAATTTGCAAAATAAACCCATTCTAATTCAGTAAGTACACTTAAACACCAGTGTATTCTCCTGCATCATCTTTTTTCTTAATCCAACCAAAAACTAGATAATATTACATCATTTTTGTTGAGGTCATCCTAAAAAATTAATCGTAATCCTAATATTTTGTAATATTATATGTTATGTTATATTTTGGTTAAATGTAATACCTATATTATTTTATGGGCCGTGTAAGAGATTATCTGAAGGCCAAATTCATCAAAATATGTCATTTTCAGTAAAATTTATATCATTGATTTTGAAGTATTTAAAATAAATATATTATAAAATATTAATATTTAACGATTATCAATGATCAAATTTCATTAAACAATCATCTTTTAACAATGTATTTTGATAATTCACTCTTCAATAACTATTTTAACGGTTTCTAACAAAATTTTCAACAATATGTTTTAGTGTTTATACGATATTTTAAATGAAAAAAATTGTATTTTTAATATTTTAATTTTTAAAAATAATCATAACTTATATATATGTAAATTTTGATGGATTAGATTTAAAAAATTCAATCAATATAAAATATATGGGTGAAAGATAGGAAAATAATAAAATCCACGATAAATAAGATTAGATTAGATTAGATTCAACCCATAAATTTTCCACCCTATATTTAGAACGGGCTAACACGTCCACAAACTTATGCATATGCATACGTAATAATAATAATCTTGGAAAATCTCGCCATTAATACATTATACATATATTCGCATACCGACATAAATATGAATTATAAGTTTGAGTATAATATATATGTATATATATTGATTATATGAGTCCGATGAGTGGGGGCCCACGGTGGATGACCGGTGGGTCGAAGTTGGTCGGAAAATTTGGTCGTAGGGCCTTAAAATCTAACAGTGTCAGGTATGTTTTCTAACATTTCTTGCTTTGGTCGGTCTTCCAATTTCCAAAACCATGTGATTCATCATCTTCTCCAATCACTTTGACCTACTTTTTCTTTTTGTTTTCCAAAATCGTTTTATTATATTGTCTTTTCTTTTCTCTCTATCAATTCACGTTTTTTTATTCTAAAACTACCAATATAAATAAAATGAAATATAACACATTAACCAGATCTATATGAAAGTGCTAAAATCATTTGTATTCTAAATACTAAAATTAGTGGAAAAAATTGTTGAAAAAAAAGAAAATTGTGGAAAAGATAAAGAAAAAAAGATATGACCACATATTTTTGGAATTGTATTTTTCACTTATTATTTTTCTACACTATATTTACTCTATAAATATGAGACATTGGAAACTCATTTTATCATCATATCCAAAAGCAAAAACAAGAGGAGGAATAAGAAAAATTAAAGATAGTTGTCTTTTCTAATTTTTAAGATTTTTTTCTGGATGTTTTGAGAGATTTTTGTCATCTTTATAAGAAATATTGTTGTTTTCTCCTTATAATTTGAGAGAAACATTGCAATTCTTTGAGAGTTGGAATAAATCTTCTATTATTCGTCCATGGACGTAGACATTTTGCCGAACCACATAAAATCATAATATTCTATTTTTGTATTTTTCGCGTCTCTAATTTGTTATCTAACAGTTATCTATCCACGTTCGATCCTAACTTTATACTCTATTAAAATAAGAAATATAAATAAATGAAATATAAAACATTAAGGAGATCTATATCCTATTAAAACAACCAATATAAATAAATGAATTATGATTACGTCGAGATAACTCGATTGGTAAAATAAAATTGCAAATCAACTCAATCCCATTTGGAGTCTCGCTATGTGCAGGGAAGAATGATATATGCTTTTGTAATACTACCATAAATTTATTACTGATTGAATAAGGTAATTCACCGTATGCACAAAATAAATAAATTATGTAATCACTAATAAATTTTATTTATTACGAAAGGTTGATTGATTGATTGACATATTCGTCACAATTTATTATGTGTGGGAATACGGCAAATCAAATACTAAATGCTCAACATAAAGAATTGGCATATATAGTGAATGACAAGCTAATATACCATAGAAATAATCAATTATTCTGTACTAGAAATTTTTAAGATTAAGATTAGATTTGAAATTACATAATTGTGGGTTTGTTTTTATTTTCCTTGGATTATATATAAACTAGTTTTGAATATGAGCGGGCAGAAAAATTTATTAAATATATATTGAATAGGAAAATTGATAATATTTAATTTTTTTGTATAAATAATAATGTTATAATGTTAAATAGTAATTTATGTGTATGCAAAATTTAATTTAAATTATATAAATATTTTTTTATATAAAATATCTACTGTTTAGTTCGAGTATTCGTTTATGTAAGTATCAATATTTTCAATCAATTTATGTTCTTTATTCTTAAATACAAAAATATATAATTGATAATGAGTAAACACATGACCAGTTTAGTATATGTCAATTTTATTTAGACTTTATCATTGTATTATTTTTATTGTCATGAAAAATATGATATGATTGAAAATTGTTTACATTTAAATGATGTAATATTTATTAATATTAAATATAATATTCAAATATATATTTATCATCTCTTGATAATTATTTTAACCTCAATAATATTTTTAAATTGAATAATTTAAATGTATACTATTATATAAACTAAGTGTTTGATCAATATCTCTAATTAAAATTAAATATCCAAAAACAAATATAGTAATAAATATTTAATATAAATTTTTATCAATTATAAAATAATGCAAATCATATATTAAATATTTGGATATTTCTTACAACATATATTAAATATTTTTTAAATATTCAAATAAATATAAATAATAGAATTAAATGTAATTAAAATTAATGCACTCAAAATTGCACGAAAAATTTTAAGTGAAACAATGATTTATTTTATTTTAATTACTCTATTTTAAATTTTTAATAATTTCCTTTTTTTGAATTTTTTTTAAAATAATTTTCGTTTTAATTTTTTTTTAAAATAACAACCTCTCTTTAAATTTTATATAATTTTAATAATAAAATAACAATAATAAGATAATATAGATATACTTATTATATCTTTATAATCATAATACCTTTATAACTTTAATCCTAATTTATTTTTTTTATTTTTTCTCTTCCTTTCTCTAAGTCTTTTTCTTCTCCTCCTTTTTTTTCTCCTCCTCTTCCCACATCCCTCCAAACAAACGGTCCAGCCGCCTTGTCTCATCTCCCCTCCCCCAATCGGCTCGTCTCGCCTCTCCTCCCTTTTCCCAATCGCCTCGCCTCCCTTTTCCCAGCCGTCTCGTCTTTCTCCCCCACCCGCCTCGCCTTGTCTCCCGTCGCCTCATCTTGTCTCCCGCCTCCGCTGCCTACCGAAAGAAGAGAGAAAAAAACATGAAAAATATTATGGGTATTAGGAAGAGAGAAAAAAATAAAAATTTAAAACTAAAAAATAAATGGTTCTGATGAAAAAAATTCATATCCAACGGTTTAAAAAAAATTAGAGTATACTAAAACTAACGGTGGAAATCTCTTTACACAGATCCAATGGTCGAAAATTGATTTCACCTTTAAAAATTAAAAAAGCTGATCAGATGTTCCAGAAAATATCAAACAGAACAAAAAATCAAAATGACAAAAATCTAACACATGACCAAAATCACTATTCATTTGACAAAAATCTAACACATGACCAAAATCACTATTCACTTGAACATATATTTTAATAACTATTTAAGATATAAAAATATACACAATTACGTATTTGCATTCATGTCTATCATACAAAAGTTTTAAAGGGAATAATCCGTTTTATTACATTTGATGTTTTCAGAAAACGTTAATGGAGTTACCACCAATTTTTACTCTATGTTATATGCCTTGACTAATAAAAATACTTTTTCCAAATTTATATTAGCGTATGAAGTTATTAACTTCTATTCACTTGGTTATACTTTTTCCAAATATATATATATATATATTTTGTTTATATTACAACGATGAGACTATTTATACATATTGCATAAACATCGAATAAAATCCCACTAGAAAATTGCAACATAGATATTTAAATCTAGATTGAAATATTGGCCATAACATTCAAATTGTTCTCTATTTTCCATGTGCAGAAATATCTTATTAGAACTCAAAAGCAAAAGAAATTAGTCTTTTCAGGATAACTCAATTAAATACAGAAGTGTAATAATCTATTTCTTCCAATAGATACGATCTATCACTATTATATCAAAATTTCACAAATTTTACTGTCTTAAAATGGAAATATACGGATTCGTATGTAACATTTTATAAAAGCACGAGTTCGAAATTCTAAAAAGAAAATTACCAAAAAAAATTCTTACAAAGAAAAATAAATTTTACATTTTATAAATTTTCACGCTATCACGTACTGAATTTGACAACATTAAATGTTAGCCATACTTGCACATTATATGTAGTGATTCGCTATCCATTTATTGGTTATACTAAATCTAGATATTATTATTTGTTTAATAAAACTCAAATATTTTATTTTTTATTAAATTGACGTAATTTATAAAAAAATGATAAAATATTCAAAATTTAAAAGTACTTTTTTAGATATCATAAGGTTTATTTGAAACTTTAGTCCGTCGTACGTCATTCAGTTCTAAAATCAGTAATTGGGGATTCTTATAAAAGTATTTTCCACTTATCACAACAATAATGGTGATTTTTTTGACGCGTTGAAAGTGGCACCGCCACAACCTCCGACAAAGTCGTCCTCTAACGATGCCTCTCATGCACGTCCCTCGACCAACATCCCTCGTGGATCTGTGGACCCTACCTTTGCGCCACGTCATACCAACCTGTGGATCCTCACGTTTCATTTCCAAGTCCGACGTGCCCGGTTTACTTCATTTTTGTACGTGTAAATCACAACCGTTAACCGAACCTAATCAATGGAAACAATTTGTTAAGGATGGATAATTCCAATTTCGATTTAGATTGTTCGGATATTAGATCCGTTCGGATAATTTGGATTCTGAACAAATAAAATCAATTTGGATTGAAATTGTTATCGAGATCGATTCTAATTTTTCTTAACATGAATGGATTTTGAAACCAAATATATTGTACAAATAATTCATATTGAATAATCAATTTAGATCGAATATGATCGAATAACACGAAATGGTTACCCTTTAATTTACCTTATATAATCTCGCATAAATTACAAAATATTCAAATAATTAGAAACATAATAGGGACCTATAAACTTTGGTTAAAACAATGTTTCAAACTTTAACTAATTTATTGCGATAAACAAAACCAATGCATCAAAATTTTACGAAGGAAACGTCACATAGAAGCAATCACAAAATATTGTAAATTCTATTTCGGTAAATACTTCGTATGTTACTGCAAAATTTGACGTCGTAAATGGTTACACAAAAACACAAAACTACAATGAATTTATCAGTCGCAATATCCATCCGCTAATCATTTGCTATCCGTTGCAAATTTAGTTTTTCATGGCATTTTTAGTGTATATTTTTCATATACAATTCATCTTCTATTGAATTTGAATTGAGAAAATAAAAATTGGATAATTTAATGGAGATATGATTGAGATTTGTCAAAAATAGTCCTAGTCTAATTTTATCCAAAAGAATTGTTTGATAAACTATATATATATATATATATATATTATTTATATCATAATGGATATGAAATAAACTATCATATTTACGTTTAAATTCGGGTTGTAGAGCACATGTATCACAGAAAAGAAATTCAATATCGTGTTATTCAAAATAGGATAAACGATGACAAACGAAATTTGATATCATATCAAAGAGTTTAGGTGTAATTCAAACAAAAATAGTTTAAGAGATTAAAACTATCAAACTAATATGTATAAATTTATAATTAATATCTTTAATCACATTAAATAAAATAATTTAAAAAAGGCTACATCGTTGGGGTTTAATTTTAAGAACTGAAAAACTCAGAATACTCTGGAAAAATGCTTACAAACATATACATACACACTTATATATATATAATTTAGTGAAAAGATAGTATGGCATGGAGACCCGTCTTAAATAGTTTATGTCGGGAAAACAGATGAAAGGGTCCATTTCCATGTCTACGTAACAGTGAGTCCATGCATGACACACATTCATATATGCATGTGCTCTATACATATATGTGTATTTATGTTTATATACATTCATTTGTGTGTGTGTGTATATATATGTACACACACAGTTATATAAGTGTACAGAAGAGGAGTGCAGAAAGAAACTCCATTGACATTTTTGCATAATTCTGACTGCAACGGAGTTTTCAGAATATCAAAACTAAAATACTTCTTTTATACCAAAAATCGTAAAGATTCAAATATTTCGTATATTCGAATATTACAGAAATTATTATAATATCACGATGAGGAGCCTCGTCATCGTTTTGATCCTTACATCTCTACTCGTCTCCAACGTTTCAGGTATATATATATACATATATATTCGATTATATATATGAATAAGTTTCAAACTTTTTATGTATATACATATATAATAATGATTAAACTTTTATTGTTTCGATTTTGATATCAGGAATCCGTCTGGATGTTGATTTCAAGTCATCCGTCGGAGATATTTCAAGAAATAATGTAAGAATATATATATATATATATATATATATGTAATTTGCTTGTAATATTTAGAACATATAATATGATTCTATAATTTATGGAGCATTTGACTTTTTTCATGTATACCATGATCATGTCATCTTTAAATTATTCTAAATTATAAATCTCTTGTCTTATTTGTTATCTACCAAGACCTTTTTTAATATTATAACCAAATAATTAATTAAAATGAATAAAACATATGAACTAGGGTTTATTGACGTATATATGTTTGGATCTGCTAAACTGTAGTTGATGAACAAAGGAGGAGATAAAGTGGAAGACAGTGCGAAAAACGACGTCGTTCATGGTAGCAAAACGAAGGAGAAAACGGAACGGACTCGGAGTTTGGCTGCGGACGAGGAATATGTCGACAATTCTGAAATTTCTGTGATGGATTATTCTCCGGCAAGAAGAAAATCTCCAATCCATAACTAATATATATATATATATATATAGCTCATATATACGTATACTACTTCAATACATATGTAATATATTTTCTTAAAATATACGTTCATGTAGCAGTGAGGTGAAATAACAAGAATTTTTTTAAATAACGTCAGAATTATTATTTATATATTTCGGATATAGTTAAGATATATATAAAAATATATTGTATGTATTCGATTTTTTTATAGAATATGAAAAATGTAATTATTATACCTAATGTATAATAATTCGACATGTTCTCCGTTACCAAAACCGATCGGAATTTATTCCCTAAAATGGCAAGACAATGTTAAATAATTATTCGGGAATCATTTTATTAAAAGTTTACTTATCCTCTTCAAATATTGTAGTTCCACGCTTTAATTACGTGTAATAATTAATTATATATCTAAATTATAATACTAGATGATATTCGTGTGTTGCACGATTTTACAATAATTAAATTATATTTTTTAAATGTTGTATATAATTTATTAATTTAAATATTGTTATGACATTTCATATATATATCGGTCACAAACGCACGAATTCTAATTTTAATGTAAAAGTTTAAATAATAGATTTATAAGATGTAATGTAAATTACTATTGCGATTTGTTCATAATATCTTTTAAAATTTAAAAACATAATTTATCGGAAAAGTGATTGCATGTTTTGGATATGATTTTTTCGTATGATTGTTTTTCTATCCGTACCTATATAATTTTTTAGGACTGAATTTAATTAATAACATGATTCAAAAACAATTATTGAAGTATAGACATAATTTGGAATCTTTAAAACATACTTATGTTTGAATTTTTGGATTGTCTTTAGATTTTAAGTGGTATAGATGTTTGTGGAATAGGACGTTGGAGTGTTAATAAATCTTATTGATACATTTAAAAAGGATAATTACGCAAAGACATTAGTAAAAAATATACTAAATAATAAAAGCGTTAATTTGTTTTTTTAATACGTTGATCATTATGGGTATAACGCTAGTTACGATCATAACTATTTTATTGGCAATCATTTGAGCAATATTTAGACAAAAACGTATAGTAATTCCATCTTATATTTATATTTAATACTGTTGAAAAAATAATATAATAGGTTAATGGAGCAACAATATTTAATACTGTCATATTTAATAACAATAATTTTTATTTTTGTTATTAGAGTTAGGTAGCTGCAAATTTGATTCTTGCATAGAGATTAGAAGTCCAACAATATCACAACTTAGAAAAATCAATTAGATAAGTTTAGTGGCAAATAAATAATATTATTAATTCACTAAAAAAAATATTTACCTAATAAACCTTTTTTTTTGTGGTCAACCAATTCAACCAATGTTCGATATGAACGCTTCCTGAATTTGGAAGTATCTTATATTTCAAGCCCGTCCCTATGGTTCATTCAATATCATTGTTTTCAAATCATCAAGTCATTTCTCCATGTGCATCTTGATTTGCACTATCTCTGGATCAATTCGTATTTTTCCAATGGAAATACATAGGAGTCTTGAATCATTTTCATTTATTGCGAGCATTAACCACGACCTTTAATATCATAATCTATGCCCCTAAACACACACATATATATATATATATATATTTTTGAAAATAATGTTTCTAACCAACATTATGAAGAGTAGACTGTGAAGACTATGGTTAAAAATTCAAGGATAATCAAGAGCAATTACGTGCCCTAAATCTTCATTGACGGTGTTTCGAGAAATAAGATTTTTAAATTTACACACTTTCTAATAATGCTCAGATTTTGATACTATATCATGATGTATCAAAAGATAATATTTGGATAAGATGAAACAATAAAGTGAAGACCAATTTTGATGAAAAAAATTGTGAGAAGAATAAATATTGTTGATGAACAATTATGTTATAAAATTCAATACAATATTATTTAAAGTCATATTAATTATTATTTTATTTGCGTACTGTAAAAACAAGACACATAATTTCAAAGCAAAGGAACAAAAAAAAACATCAAAGCCTACACTTAGAAGAAGGCTTTGAAGCATACAACATCAACATGGTTATTTCCATCTCAAGAAACTTCAATAGTAAGAGAAATATGTGTAAAACTAATAGTAATAGGCTCTCACGTTAACTACTACAGCTCAGATTGAAGCAAATGATTGTGGCGATGATAAATCAGAGGTGTTTATATTGGTATGCTGGATCGCTTCCTTGCTTATCCCTGTCATGGCTGCTACATGACCATAAACGTGAAGAGAAATATATGGTATTTGAGGGGGGTTACGATTATATTGTTGATGAAATGAGAGAGTTGTAGAGTAGTACCTCGATTGGGACATCAATTTCTTTGCCCATGACTCTCATGTTGGCAAGACCCTTTTGATAATTTGGTCCTCCTCGCCTCATATTCATCTCAATGATACAAGTTATAAAGAGGTTATCAATTCTATTTGTACCATCTCCTTGAGAACGCGGATAATGCCCTTGAAGGTAGGTTATCAGTTTTATCTCTACGAGCTTTTGTATGGAAGAACACCTTTCAAAGGTTACAACAACGATGGGACGTTGGCCAACATAGAAGATAAATGGAATTATGGCAAATGACAAGGAGACATATCTAGAACAGATCGGAGCTGTGTCGAAGAAACACAACTAAAAAACCATATGCTAAATCAAGGAAGCAGTGATGGAACTTACATATTGTGCATAAATAGTGAATGATAAGATCTAGCTGAGACGATTCTGACTTTGATCTGTTCTTTGGATCCCAGTTAAGAAATTGATCATTGACAAAGACCTAGACACAAAAACTCCATTCATTAGCCAATCATCTCAAATAAAAGCAGTCTTCCTAAAGCCTTGACTCCTTCTCCAACTTTTCACCCTTTTTATTTTGCATGCATCTTGTTTTGCCTGCATCCATTTCTTCTTCGTGTCTTCAGCCTTGCTAAATGTATCATTAACCTATATACACATCATTCATCATTCTCAAGAAGATCCATTGAAGAGTGCTATCAAGCAAGTCAAGATTTCCGCTACGATTGAAGAATTCTACTCGAGAGATCGAGTAAAACGAGGACAACATCACGCCATAGATTCTAATCCTCGATGTGTGTATCAGGTAGACCTGTAAATTTCACGAGTTGGAGTTGGCGTAAAAGTGTTTTCATCTATTAGAATCATGTACACAAATTACTTGCATCATAATGCATATAATATGTAGCATACTTTTCTTGAAATGCATAAATCATAATATGATGTTTAACTATTGTAAAAGGTTTTTGAAAATACAATGTTTGGAGCAAAAGTGCTTCTTTCAAAATTCCAGAGAAGGTAAATCATATTTCATCCTTAGTAGTGAACCATTTACAATCTCTTTTTAAACCCTAGCATGATGCTAAAAATTTGTCACAGATGAGTGTATCCTTTTTTCGCATGGAGCATGATTTCTAGCAGAAGCATGAAGGCATCTCTGTTTTCATGTCCCTCTAAACTTAACCCTAATACCTAAAGCTAAACTAAACCTTAAAACTGACACCCAAAACCAAACCCTAATACTTTAAATCAAAACATAATCCAAAAATTACCTTAATAAGTGAACAAAAATTAATCCGATACCCGAAAACACAAATGAAGATATGAGCAAAATCTGAACCCTAATCTGAAAAAAACGATGAAACAAACAAAATCCAAAACAAAAACAAAAACTCGAACCAAAGCTGAACCACAAGTCATCAAATTCAAAAAAAATCCGAAATGAAAACCCGAACCAAATAAACCCAAAGTCGGATCTAAATTAAATCCAAATTGGCAAACCTAAGAGATAATACCTGTTATTGGATGGAGATAGTCATCGGATGAAGCAAACGTAACTGATGTGGAGGCCAATTCCAAAATAAAGAGACAGCTACAATACACTACCTATAGAGTAACAATAATTGATGTGGAGGCCAATTTCAAAGGAAAGCCACATCTGCAATACTCTATCTATAGATAGAAAAATAAACAAATGCTACACTTGTATATTTTATATGATTCTTTCTTCAAAAAAACCAAGATTAGAATGAATTGTTCAAGAATTTATTTGATCAAGATAAGCAGACTGTTTAGCCATGATGAAATCATAAATTGTTGTTGCATCATCGTGCCTTATCACTCTACCATACTTCATATACATAGCTCCATCTGCATAATTGAGCTCCTCTAACCGATTAGTCACCCACAACGCTGTAACATCTTCGCATTTATTTTCATTTAGCAGATCTTTCACCGCCTTGATCATCCCCATCTAGGCAAACCAGGAAAAATTGAATCATCACTCAAAACAATAGTAAATCTTTTGCTCAGCTACTTGCATGCTAATACATTTTCCAGATTTTATGTATTCGTCAGATTTTTCTCAAATGTAACACATCCCATGTCAATTATACATGGTATATTATGAAGAAAGGTGAGAAGATCCAACATACAAAGTTGGGAAATATGGTCCATGATGTTAAGGTTTTCGAATAATTAGGTCCTCAAAAGAAATCCATTCATTAGCCAGTCATCCCGAATACAAAGGGTCTAAAAAGAATACACTTGAAACATAGATTACTAAGGCCAACCTTGTCCAAAGAGTTTAAGCAATCAACAAATCATTCTCTATTCACCATTAAGGTATGGTCATCCATTTCGATCTTTGGAGAGACCCTGAAGCATAATCAAATACAAATCAACACAATGTATCAAATGCAACAACAACAGATGCAATAATGATTCATGATAAAGATAAATACAACCAAATCAACAAAAGAAGAAGATAAGGCATCATGAAAGCAAAAATGAGACTTATCTTGAACGGATCAGAGCTTGAATCCTTGAAATCGCAATCCCAGATTCAATCATTGCATCCCGTTCCGACGGGGTTACGATTCTAGCTTGGAGACGATGACGAATCCTTGGAATCACAACCCAAATTCGATGGTTGCTCCCCATTCTGGCCAAGACTCATATCCATGCGACGAAACCTTTTTTTAGTTGCAGATGGTTGGAAAGCAATATCTAGGTAGGTTACCTATCGAATATGAGAGAGGTAATTTGAAGGAAGGAGGGATAGATTCGATCGTTTCGACTTCTTATTTCGATTCAAACATGTATTTGGGTAGATACTAAAGCGTTTGATAAGAGGTACAATGAATTAAGGGAAGAGGACATAATGAACGAACTGGTGTGAATACATAAACTTTTCATCAAAAATTGTGAATACGATGGCTGAGGTTTTTTTTCTTCTCTGGTGATATATCAGCACTAGAGAAGAGAAAAAAATCATCACTTTTATATATATGATTGTTCTAGTTTTGGTTTTTAAGATATTCACTTGACGACTTTAATTTTATTAAGATGAATTATAAAATTCATATGATCCAATATATCTTTTGCGAGACGATGACAATTTATGTGATTAAAACTTACAAATAATCAACACCTAACATTTAAAATTGACTAGTTGATGTGTAATCGGTGTCCAAATATTTTTATTTTGTTCTAAAATTTTAAAATACACAAATTTTAGCCTTTAAATTTTTATAAAAAACATTAAACAAAAAATTTAATCCTGAAAATATATATTCGCAAAAAAAAAATCATAAAACATAATTATAATATTTATAATATCTGAAGATATAGTCTTTGTGTTCCATTTATATGTTCTATCTATTCATTTGATTCATAATTGATGTTGATGAAACTACAAACACGATGTCCTGTTTCAATATCATCATTATCGGTGAACTCTTGAAATCTAAAACTTGTAAAAAGTTATTAATTATCATCATCTAGTCACCAACATTATTCTTCTTTCACTGCTAGAAAATCATAATTTCAGAACAACAATATCCATTCCCAATACTATTTGGGGATAGAGAGAAGTGGTCCGCAAACGAGCATCGATAAATGCATTTCGTCCGCATTCTGTCAACAATTTTGGACGGCAAATTCAGATTGCAATCCATCTTCCATTCCAAACTATAGAGAACGTCTGCAAATCGACATCAAATACGACCAAAATACAGACGGAATTATCATCGGCAAAACGTTGAAAAACTGTTCAAATGTTTTATTTGAAAAAAAATTGCGGACAACTATTTTCATCCATAAGTTTTCGAACGGTTGGAGAATGTCTGCAAAATATAACGCCGAGTCGTGACCCATCTAGAACATTTGCGAACGGATAGGCGACCGTCCGTAAATTTGTAGACGATAAGGGTCGTCGGTGGCATTTGAGAATTCTCATAATCGGTTTTGTCGTTCTCGCATGCATCCCAATAAATTACAGGAATTTTTGCCTTCGATATACGCCTCAACCATTGATGTCGCTATTCCGATTTTTGTTGCAACTCAAGCAATTGCGTCATAGTATTTCACATTTCCTGATTTGCCGCTTTCGCTCTACCTTTTGGAGGAACTTGAATGATGTGATGCGATTCTTTTAAGACAAAAATATCGACATATTTAATGCGTAATTGGCTGTAAGTAAATAGCGAAATTCAATATTAAAACTGTAAATTATAAAACTATATAAAAATATAAGAAATTTACCTTGAGAGAGAATTCGTTGTATTTCTTGGCTAAGAGAAGGTTGCTACCCGTCTTCTCTTGAGAGAATCTATGATACTCATTTTGATGCCATATTCTGAACATCATCATTAACTTGTTTTGCTCTAGCATCTACTCACAAACCATCAGACGTTTTAATATGCATACGTTCGATCAATTCTATGTATGACGGTTCAGATCTTTTCTTTTTCGCCTAATACAAATTAAATATATATATATATTAAATATTATTCAAATGTGAATTTTATAAATGCTTAGAAAATTTTAAAAATGTAAAATCCCGCAAATGAGCGAGATCCTCGTAAACTTCTCTATTAGAACAACGAGATTGACTTACTCGCTCCCTTCTTTGCTTAAATCCAAAATAATCCCAATAAGTGCATATTTGATCCTAAACATATTTAGCCATCCAAACAGGTTTTTCTTTATTCTCTCGATCTTTTTTAACATCGTTGACAAGAGCTTTAAAACGAATTCTCGCAATGCGTTCAAATTCAGACTATACTAGTCCGATAATATTGGGATTCCAATAATTTTTTTTTCGTTAAAAACATTATATAATTAGTTTATTCAAACTATTTTTTGAAATATAATAAAAGTAAATATTATTAAAAATATACTACAAGGGATCTCCACCATTGTTCTTTAATATCAGGATCAGTCCGCGTCTAATTATAACATTGACGATCATAATTAACTTTCATTTTTTATATGACGAGAAAGGTGATCATAACTAAAACTATATATCAAAATTAAGTTAGATTAACATTTAATTAACTATTTATAAATTTAATTTGAAATTTAGTGTTACATACCAATGTGCGACGTTATCACAAGTATGGCTTAAGTATTCATTGAGTTCTCTTTTTTTAATATTTCCAGATGTGAAAAATGCCTCATCATGGAACTTTAGTTCTAATGAACCGAACCGAAGCTGGATGGACCAATTGAGAATCAGTTTGATGCACAGTTCAGTAGTTACCAATTGGACCAATGACATGAACTGATCTTTGCAAAACATGGGTTCTTCAGTTTCTAATTATTTAGCAATTTTAAGAGTCATCTAATGTTGCTCAAGAGACCAATAACAATCTATTGCAAACTGCAATCCGAAAATGTCACACAGAACCATACATTCAAATAAAATACAAAATGTGGAATTTCAAAATGAGACGAAAATTATCATGAAAATCTACCTCACATGGACAATCAAAGTTGCGGAAGAATGGACGTACGAGTCGATCGGATTTGTGGAAGGGCAGACAGAAGACTCGATTAGAATTTCAGAAAGACGGTCGGACAAACGTTAGAAGTGCAGAAGGACGAACAGATGGTGGGACATGCGAAAAGATAGTTAGATGGACGTGTAGAAGGATAAGCGACTCAACACGAAGGATGATGGTTCTTTTATTTCCGTTCAAACGAACGCGAGAGGATGGAAAACCACATTTATAAGAATTTTCGGACGGTTTCGAGATGTGCATCCATATTTTCAGTTACGGATGGAAAAACAATCACATGTAATCTATCTGCGATTATAGTTGGTCTCGGGACACATGTAGACAAACTGATTACGAACGACCCCTTGTTTTCGTCCGTACACTACTAGAAATTTAAAAATTCCATACGAAAGTTTTGGATAGACTAATCAATCTGCAAAGTGTCGGACGGATTGCGGGCATAATATAGACGATAAGATAATTTCATCCGTAACCCAACCATAAATTTACAGACGGATAAGCAGTCCACAAGTCATCTATATTTATGGATGGATTCGAAACGAAAAAGCGGGTCATCGCGGATTACGAATAGGAAAAAAAACCATCGCGAATTTATGGACAGATTACGGATGAAATTATCTTGTCGTCGATATTAACCCTGGTCCGTAGAATTACGTACAGGTACGAGAAATCGTTTGGATTTAGGGACGTTTTCCGGATGCCTAATGTGAAAATATTAGTCATGGTCCGTAATCCATCCTTATTCGGTCCAGAAATTATCTATTTAAACCCCTCCTACCTTCATTCATTTTTCACACACAATGATCATGTATTTCACTATATATCGTCTTATTATTTCTGATTATAATGGCATCATCATCGAGATCGAATATTTTCATTTCTAAACAATGGATGTATAAAAGAATTAATCCAGAAACTCAAGGTGTATTGAAGGAGTTTATAGAATGCATTACACATCTTATGACGATGGCGACAAATCAAAAAGTTTATAGAGAAACTGGTAATCTCATGGAGGTCTGCACGTTTGATGAATTTGAAGACTCAAAATAATCTTTCAGAGAATTGCATAGATTCTATATCGCAATTAGTAAGAGATTATTTGCATGAAAATAAAAATACAATAGAGTCATATTATGAGATAACAGAGATGATAAGATCATGAGGTTTATTGCCTTATTAAAAGTTTGATGTTTGTCAAGACAATTTCATATTTTTTGGAAAGAGACATCGAATTTGAGTAATTGTCGATTTTGTGAAAAAGTTCGGTTTTATTTGACAAGGAATGAAAAATCAGTTATGTATTGTCATATATGGTATTTACCAATTACAGAGAGAATCAAAAGATTGTATTAATCTGAGAAGATAACAAGCGACATGAGATGGCATGCTGAGAATTCAAATTGTGAAGGAGAAATGTGTCATTCCTTAGATGGTGAGACGTGGAAACACTTTAAGAAGGTATATCTTAAAATTGCAGCTAAGAGTCAAAACGTTTATTTAGGCCATTGCACTGACGTTTTTAATCCATTTTGGATGTTTGGGAGGAATTATTCATTGTGGCCAGTTATTATGACAATGTACAGTTTACTGTCTAATGTGTGCATGAAAAAGGAGTTTATTGTTCTTAACAATACTAATTCCCGGGTGATACACGTCTTAGGGTAGGATGTAGGATGCGTATGGGGAATCCGTTTGATCTCGGTCTCTCGCGTAGGATTCATTGTGTCAAGGAGGACTTCTTTACTGGCCTAAGGGCACTATTTCATAATTTGTCTATTCATGGGTGGATGATAGTGGTGGAAGATTGATTATGGTGGAGGATCTCTTGACTAGCCTAAAGGCTCTTTTCGAGATTCTTCTAGCAATGATGGAAGATGGAGAATTGATGGTGGGTGTTTAAGTGTTTATGGTGGACTGATGGACATCACAAGAGGTGTGGAAGCCTCTTGATATAGTTGAATATGACTTCAATTGTTCCCGAAATAATTTGAAGATGCCATGAATTCAATTTTTCCCGGAACAAGTTGAAAACATTATGTTATTGATGAACAATCAATAAATAAAAGAGTTTATTCTCTGCAAGTTCTAGTTTGCTTTTTACAAATGAGGTGGAGTCATTTATATAAGAAAGACTTCATATCAAAATAAGGAAATTGCATAAATAATTGATTATGAATTTATATACTTGTAGTTTAGGAAGATTTTCCAATCATTGAGAATCTTCAGTGGAGGAAAGTAGACGATCCGGTGAGATATGATCGGCTTGGGAAGATTTTCTAGTTGTTCGAGGTCTTCAGATTAGGAAAGTAGAGGATCTGATGGAATAAACCCAGATTTTGGGGAGATGTTCCTAGTTGTGAAATAAAAATGAGATATTTTTCTTTCCCGTCTTTCCTTATCCATGTCACCGAGCCCCTCGGTTTCAAGGGTGTGGGTCGCGACCCAATTCAATGTAGAAAACCGATGTGGGTTTTCCTTGAGTTGGGATAAAACTGTTTATGTCATTGGTGGACGAAAATACAGGACTTAAAAAGATATTGATATCCTTCGTACATACCTTCTTTGTATGAGAGCTTTCATTTCTTTCTACATAGCGACTTGTTCAAGATGTATACAATGTCTAATACTCAGCTCACGATCCCACCAAGTAAGATCGTCATTTATTTGTAACTTTTTGCGATCTGTGTATTTGTAACATTCAAAAATATAGTTCATCTACCTTTCCCAATCGAGATAAACTTCTGGGTTAATACGTCCAACAAAAGTAGGTAGTTTCAACTTAAACGTGTTACTGTCGTGTTTATGTTTCTATTTCCAAGGTGGTTCCTCATTTAACTTTTCATCCTTGCAGATGATGTGGTGTTGTCTTTGTTATCTGGGAAAATCTTCGTCCTTATGCTACAGATTATGTCGAAGTGCTGCTCGATGTTCTCATCGTCTAGGTTGAGGATTTGATCGTTTTGCTTCTTCAAGGTGATTCACTCTAGACTCCATTTGTTGGGGCATTTGCATAATCGTGATGAGTCTGTTGTTGCATTCAGAGTTGTCTCCTTGCTCCGCCATATTCTTTTGCTACAATGTTTTTTCTTTTTTTTGGTAGAAACGTATCTTTGATCCTTGAAGCGGAATCTGATACTAGATGATACACCCCTCGGAATGGGATCTCGGGACGCGTATAGAGAATCTGTTTAATCTCGATCTCTTGAGTAGGATTCGTTGTGTGAAGGAGGATCTCTTGACTGGCCTAAGGGCACTCTTCAAGAATTTGTCTAGTTACGTGTCGATGGTAGTGGTGGAAAGTGGATGATGGTGGAGGATCTCTTGACTGGCCTAAGGGCTCTTTTCAAGATTTTTATGGTGATGATGGAGGATGGAGAATTGATGATGGTTGTCGAAGTGTTTATGGTGGAGTGATGGACACCACAAGAGGTGTTAAAGCCTCTTGACACAGTTGGATATGACTTCAATTTATTTCCAAAATAATTTGAAGACACCATGAATTCAATTTTTCGGAGAACAAGTTGAAAACATTATGTTCTTGTTGAACAATCAAGAAAACAAAAGAGTTTATTTTCTGCAAATTCTAGTCTGCTTATTACAAATGAAGTGGAGTCATTTCTATAAGAAAGACTCAATATCAAAATAAGGAAATTGCATAAATAAATGATTATAAATTTATCTACTTGTCCTTTAGGAAGATTTTCCAATCATTAAGAATCTTCAGTAGAGGAAAGTAGATGATCCGGTGGGATATGATCGGCTTGGGAAGATGTTTTAGTCATTCGAGATTTTTGAGATAGGAAAATAGAGGATCTGGTGGAATAAAATCAGATTTTGGGAGATTTTCCTAGTCGTGAAATAAATATGAGATATTTATTTCCCGCCTTTCCTTTTCCATGTCACTTGAGCCCTTTGGTTTTAAGGGTGCGGATCGCAGACCAATACAATGTAGAAAACCGACGTGGGTTTTCTTTGAGTTGGGATAAAATTGTTGGATGTCATTGGTAGAGAAAATAAAG
Source organism: Gynandropsis gynandra (assembly GCA_036759665.1). Classification (NCBI taxonomy): domain Eukaryota; kingdom Viridiplantae; phylum Streptophyta; class Magnoliopsida; order Brassicales; family Cleomaceae; genus Gynandropsis; species Gynandropsis gynandra. The sequence goes on from CM071875.1 coordinate 1,787,892, forward strand.
GACTTCAAGGGATATTGATATCCTTGAGTGTCTTTTTATCTGTTAGACGAGATAATGTAAGATCTTTATATTTCATCATTCTAAATCCATGTGGTATGAACCCTTCGGTATGTCCTTATGATTGTCCCATGATTACCATGTTTGCTTTTCTACCATTGACAACTTGTTCCATGAGCTTCTGATCTGGTCATGTGCAAGTAGGTCTCAGAAAAGTTTTCTCCCTTTTGTTCCTTGGTTTAGCGCCTCATCTGTGTGACCCTCTTTTTGTGTGGTGGCATTGTCGATGACCTCATCATTCTCTCCCTGTTGTGAGTGATTCGTCCTCGAATCATAAACAGTAGGTTGTCCATGGTGGTAGGAAATTTGGTTTACCCACTCTAGCCTGTGGTACGAGTCATCTCCTATTGGTAATTGCTTTGGAGTCCTCAACTTGGTGTAGATAACCTCATTGTTATCTCCTTGTTGCAAGCAATTCGACCTTGAATTGTAACCTCAGATAGTCCAAGGTGATTGGTATTTTTTTATACGCTCTGGACTGTAGAATGGATCATCTCCTTTCTGTGCTTGCTTTAGACTCCTTTTTTCGGGGAATTCATGTTGTCTCAGGTGTAACCATACTCAATCTCTTTCATTTCTCTTGAACCTATCTCCAAAGATGAAGTCTATAGGCGGTTCTTATGTCCTCACAAACCTTGAAGCCTTGTCGTTTATCAAGCATTGAGTGTGGACAAGTGTTTCACATTGCATCTTTTCATTTGGTTCCACAAATTTACTTAGAACTCGGCTAGTGGCTATGCGCTCCCCATTCTTTGGGTACAAGATTTCTCCATCGAGGGTTTGTTATTTAGCTCCAACCATTGGTTTGTATTCTCTTATGTCCTTTATGAGCATGTCTTGTGGGCATTCATGAGCCATATGTCCTTGTTCATCGTACTTTTTCTCGATCATGCTCTTTGATTCTATGCCCATATAGGGGCCCCATTTCCCTTCTTTGCTTTTTTCGACTATTGTGTCGTACTATGAACTCAAAGTATTTGTTTGACTTGGTCGTGGCTAGTTTCTTCATTATTTGTTGCTCAAATTGGATTGAAAAATACAAAATATCTTGCAAATCATGGTAGCTTGGTCTTTCTACCTCTCTAGTAATCCGTTCATTTAAACCATCCAGAAATTAAGCCATAAAAGATTCTTCATCTTCATTACCTTCCATCCTACTTCAAAGATGCTCAAATTCTTCAAATTACTCTTCGAAAGATAAATTTTTGGGTCAATACGTCCAGCAAAAGTAGATACTTTCAACTTAAAAGTGTTTCATCGTGTTCATGTTGTGTTCCTAGGAGTATAGATTGTAGAGGGAACAAAAATCTGAGAAATGGTGGTTATGGAATTACTCATTATTAGTACAAGAAGAGCATATTTTGGGATCTATCGGATTGGAAAAATCTGAAGCTTCGACATAATCTTGATGTCATGCATATAGAAAAAATTGTTTTCCATAATATCATCAACACAGTACTGAATGTCACAGGAAAGATGAAATATAACATTAAATCACGCAAGGATCTAGGAGAGTATTGCTCACAAAAGGAGTTATATATAAGTGATGACGGTAAAGCTCCAGTTCTTATATAAGTGATAACATTAAATCACGTAAGGAGTTACAAACCACCGACATTATTGCTATTGATGAAGTTACCATTAAAGAACTTGCGCATGGTGAAATCGAGAAATTGAAACAAATGAAGATGATCTTTATGAAGTGATAGAAGAAAAAGAAGAAGAAAAATTTAAATCAAATTCAGAAACACAAGAATCCATGGAAGAATTATGTGACTCTGAAGATAATTCATGTTAACCTTGTTATCTAATGTTGAAAATATTAAAATAATTATTTATATTTCTTATTGATTTGTGAAATCAATTTATTCGTTGTTGAGAATTTGTGATATCAAAATATTTGAAAACTTACAATATGACGAGTTAACATGTTAATATTATTCTATCGATTCTAGTGTTTCTGAATTTGATTCAAATTCTTTTTCTTCTTTTTTTCCATTCCTTCATAAATATCATCTTCATTTGTTGCAATGTTTTCGATTTTACCATGTGCTAGTACTTTAATAGTAACTACATTAATAGAAATAATCTGATTGTTTGTTGTTCTATTGCCAATTGTTGCTCTTCTATATTGTCGATAAATTTATCCCTTTGAAGTATTTTCATTGAGAAACGCTAACCAGAAGATCGTCTAGTCCATGGATATGAAACGTAAAAAAACTTGATCGGCTTGTGATGCAAGAATAAAAGGCTCGTATTTTGCATATAACCTACAAAAATTATAAAAACTAAGTCAATATAATATTAATATCTTACGAGATATGGATAACGAAGTTTTAGAGTACTAATAAGGCCTGGATTTTCCAATTGCAATATTTTCTTCAAGATCCCATAAAAATCTGGTGCGTTGGTTGTTTGACAATAGCTTTCACCTTTCATACATATAACATAGTTCATAGTTGACTTCAATTTTTCATGTTCATAAGTATGGAAAGTTGTAACCACGTGTAAAATGTATTGACCAATTTGTAACTTTCACAATCGGTCTTTTAACAAGATCTCGTAACCACAATAGGTGATTGTCCATCTCAATCTGCATTACAGATGACAAACTTAAAGTGTTGAAATATTATATAAGTAATGTATACATAGTTCTATTAAAAATTCATTTGCTTACATATTGTCTGAATAATGTGGAGAAATCTCTTTCTTTAAGTTCTTAGAGTTTATATTCATCGATGTTCATAAATATATTCTTGAATATGTCATCAAATATCCTGTAAAATGTTACAAAATTCTATAAATGTTACAAATAAAATATGTATACACTATTGAATCTGATTACATAGTTATAGCATGTTACCTTTCAAAAGGCCTTATATATTCACATTTGAGTAGAACATATGTATGTGGGATATGGAGATTTCGTTGTGATATCCTTACATCTTTTACCTTACCAGCACTTTGACCAATTTCGTGAAATATATCTGGAACATTGGGTACTGGATATGAAAATGTCATACCACCATCAAAATACATGTCTTTATTCCTACTTCGCATTTGAACATGTCGCTCGAAGTAGTAAGAATTGAAGAATGATATTTCCTCATTTACATATTGTTTCACAATTGAACCCTCTGGACGAGCTTTTTGTTTGATTTTTTCAGATGAAAATAAATCTCTCAAATGGATACATCCAACGAAATTGAATTGGACCTCCTAATGTGGCTTCGTACGATAGATGAACTGTTAGATGCTCTATAGCATCGAAAAATGATGGTGAAATATATTTGTCCAAGTTACATAGTTTAATAACTATGTTACTTTCTAGAATACGAACCACATCTACACTTAAATTTCTCTCACACAAATTTCGAAAAAAATATACCAATACCTAACATGACAGTATTAGTTTAATATTTAACAATTAATATATTTAAATTATTAATCATTAAGTTTAAAAAAAGCAATCATACTTCCAATTGCTTTATGTGCATGTTTGTCTAGCAAATCAGAAAAACATATGGAAAGTAGTTTCTGCATTAATACATGACACTCGTGACTTTCATCACAATAATTTTCCTCCATGAATGTCGATGCACATTCTGGTGTTAGATGCATAACCATCATGAAATTTCACATCTTCTATCAATAATTTCAATAATTTATGTTTCTCCTCATTCGAAAATCTAAATATTGGAACTGGAGTTTTACCGTCATCACTTATATGTAACTTCTTCCGTGAGCAATACTCTTCCTGATCCTTTCCGTATTTAATATTATCTTTCATATTTTATGTAACATTCAGTATTATGTTGATGATATTATTATTCTCTATGTACATGACATCAAAATTAGGTTGAAGCTTTAGAAATTTCCAATACAACATATGCCAAAATATTTCTTCTTGAACCAATTATGAGTAATTCCATAGCCACCAATTCTTGTATGATTGTTCCCTCTACAATCTATACTCTTAGAAACACCCAACATGAAATTTTTCATAAAAAATCTTTTCACCGGTGAAAACTAGAGGAGAAGATTGATGTATAACTATATTTCTTTCAAAATTTATCTTGTTACACCGTAATATATCATCAACAAGAAGAAAACGATGATTACAATCAAACAAACTCGTCTTTCATTCATATTTAAAATGAAAAACATATGTTTCATCCATGTAATATGGACAAACCAATCGCTCATGCGTTTTTCTTTCAGATAACATAATATAAGCTGAACAAAATCACTTATTATCTACACAAGAGAACCTCGTAATATAAAATTATGTTATCTCGAGACGTCAATGCTTAAACTCTCTTCCACAATTCTTTTAATTCATCAATCAATGGTTAAAAAAAATATATAAAAACTTCTTTTAGGATGATTAGGTCGAAGAAACAATCTTGTTAAGGATAAAAACTCTTTTTTCATGCACATTTCAGGTGGTAAATTATATGGTGTCATAATATTTTATTCCAAACATTCCAAAATGATTAAAAACCATCAGGGCAAAGGTCTATATAAACATTTCAACTCTTATCTGTAAAACTTGAACATAACTTGTTAAAATGTTTCCACACCTCACTATCCAAAGGATGACACATTTCTCCTTCATGAGTTGAATTCTCAGCATGCCATCTCATGTGGCTTGTGGTCTTCTCAAATTAATACAATCTTTTGATTCTGTTTGTTGGTAAATACCGCATAGGACGATATGGAAACAATTTTACATTCTTTGTCAAATAAAATCGGTTTTTCCATAAAATCTACGTTATTCAAATTTGATGTCTCTTTCTAAAAAATAATGCAATTGTCTTGACAAACATCAATATTTTATTATGACAATAAACTCAATGATCTGATCATCTTCTTTTTCTTATAATATGACTCTATTGCATTGTTATCATCAGGCAAATAATCGTTTACTAACTGTGATAGAATCATTGCAATTCTCATAAAGATTATTTTCTGTATTCAAATTCATCAAACGTGTTGACAGAGACAACTGTGAAAGACTCATTGTACAACCATAATAAAATGTCTGTCTAACACTTTCTAATATTAAAAAAAACTTTTCACATCTTTATTCGGTTCTTCTTCAATATTTTTCTCGTTTCTTTCACCGAAAATATTTTGCACCATTTCCATATACGGGCTCATTTCTACATCTTGAGATGTCTTAAATATTTCATGATGTACAATGCCCCTACTAAAATCTTCCACAACATTATTAGGTCATGATGCAAAATTCTCTTTGTGAGATAACCACATGAAATAATGCAGAGTAAAACCTTTTAAATAAAGATGATTCTAAACAGTTCTCTCGTTAACAAATTTTTCATTTTTTGCATTTGACGCATGGATAAACCAACTTATCGGTTTCTTTGTAAACTTTTTTTGACTTGTCGTCATCATAATAAATTGTGTAACGACTTCTATAAATTCCTCTGACACACTTGAGTTTCTGGATCAACACTTCTATACATCCATTGTCTAGAAAAGAAAATATTTAATCTCGATGATATTTCCATTGTAATAAGAAACGATAAGATGGTATGGAGAAAAATGTATGATAATTTTGTGTGAGAAACGGATGAAGGTAAGGGGATTTAAATAGGAAATTTTTGGACCGATTAAGGACGAATTATAGACTAAGACTAATATTTGTCGACGAGTTATCCCTAAACCGTTCTAAATCCAAATGATTTTCCGTCGGATGCAACCATCTACAAATTTACGGGATTTTTCAGATTACGGATGGACTATAATGCCGTTCGAAAATTATGAACGGGTATACTATCCGTCCGAAAATTACAGACGGGTATACTATCCGTTCGTAATCTACGACGATCCAGATGTCTATTTTGGATCTGTCCGTAAATACGGATGATGTTTTCGTCCGCAAATTTACGAACGGATTACATACGGATTTTTCTTGCCGTCAATAATTCGTCCAACACTTTTCGGACGACGCATACCATCCAAAAATACCGTGTGTAATTTTTAAACTTCTAATATTGTTTCAAAAATTATAATTAAAATGTGAAAAATTATTAATCAATAGAACATCAATTTTCTTTTTATAACATTTTTATTAGAATTTGGGCACAGAAGTAATAAATCAAATTTTGTGTGTTAGGTTGTCTTCTTAATGTAAAATGTTAAAACGATATTATTTTCGATTAAAGTTTCATATAAAACATTTCCCTTATTAATAAAGCCAATCTGGAAAGATTGATTAAAAGTTAATGTTCAATGAGTTGAATGTTGGTCTGATAACGTTGCAAGAAGAGACAAACAATACAACTTACATCATGGACACGAAAACTCTTAGTGATCTTGAATCAGTTAACCACATTTTATTTGTGGTTTGGGAATATATATATATATATTGTAGGGTTGATTTCAATTGTAGAAGCGTGTTTTTATCAACCCGAATTTTAGACCTAGTCATGTTCGGATTAGTTTTTCACGGATATTCAACGATGAAGAAATTAAGAAACAATTTCGTAATACCTGTCGTTGAATGTGGTGTCGTTGGATGCGAGACTTGATAGCACAATTCCTCTACTCGTATCCACGCCGAGATCGGAATTGCTCTGATGTGGAAATTGGAAGAACGAAAATTGTTTTTCGTTCTTCGGGTTTTTCTCTTACTGACGGCTATTAGGGTTTAGATTATTATTTTTGATAATCTCTTAACGAAAACTCGTTTTTCGTTCTTTAAATAATTATTAAGACTTCTTAATAATTGCAACTAATCCCTCAACTATCCAATATTACATATTAGGCATAGGACTTTCAATCTCCCACTTGCCTTTACGTAATATTTCAAATAGTCGAAGTACATGTATCTCCATACACATACTTGCCCGTACATCTTATGTACTAGTCCAAAAGAAAAATCAAATACAATTATATTCTTCGGTGCTAGCGGATGAATATAA
>CM071875.1:1798411-1828142 GCA_036759665.1 Gynandropsis gynandra
TTGATGTAAATAACCATTTGCACATAATTCATCATTATGAAAAATAGAGAAAATTTTATTATCAAAGATTGTTTTATAACCACATCTGTCTAACATAGAAATGGAAATTTTGTTCGAAATAAATTTCGGAACATAGTAACAATCTTCTAAAACCAAGGTCTTGCCTGAAGGCATACAAAGAGAAATCGATCCTACAGCTAATGCCGCAACGCTTGCACCATTCGCAACTTGTAGGTTGTCTTCACCTTTCTTCAACCTTTTATTGATTCTCAACCCCTGCAACACATTGTAGATGTTAAAACTACTACCGGTATCCAATACCCAAGTAGAAGAATCAATAGTAGTTAAAGAAATCATGAAAACTGGGTTTGGTCACACCGCCCTTGGGCCCATGGGGCCTTTTCTTGGGCTTTTTGTTGCCCTTGCCCTTCTTGGAAAAAGAGCCGACCATCATCACGGCACTATACCCCTTAGACGTCTTAGACACTGATTGACTCTCGTAGTCAATCAGTTGGTTCAGCATCTCATGCAGATCCATGTCCATCTTGTTCATGTTAAAGTTAACAATGAACAATGAGAACATCTCAGGTAACGACTGCAAGATCAAATCTTGAGACAACTCTTTGCCCAGTGTGCACCCCAGCTTCACAAGCTGTTCGATAAGACCGATCATCTTTCGAACATGGGGTCCCACAGGAGAGTTCACAGTCAGTCTAGACTTGAATAGAGCCTCCGACAATTGATATCTTGCCGTTCTGTTCTGTGCACCGTAGATCTTCTTAAGATGTGCAATGATAGCGCTACGATCCATATCCTCATGCTGGCGCTGGAGTTCTGAACTCATTGAGGCTAGGATGATACACTTTGCAGTGTCAAAGTCATCCTTTTGCTTTATACAAGCGAGCAAGCCATCCTCATCGTCAGTCATCCTTTTGCTTTATCCAAGCGAGCAAGCCATCTTCATCGTCATCAGCAGGAGATTCCTTCGCATCAAGTAGCTTCTCCTGCTTGAGGATGATCTTGAGGTTACAGTACCAATCATCAAAATTTTCCCCGACAAGTTTGTGGACATCGAGAATGGCACGTAGGGAAATTGAAGACATTTTTCGGGAAATCTAGAAGGAAAAATTTCAGCATTTATTTGAACACTTATTTAATCAAATAGATATGGACTTTCATCTAAATGATTATTTTACTGACTAGTACTACAATAGTATTCAGAAATCGTATTTCTTTCAGTAATATTTCCTGAACTAATCATGCATAAGCCCCCTGGTAGTCAGGTCGTTTCTTAAGCATATTAAACAGGTTGATTTTAATATGGCTCTATATCACATAGTCACATGTTAGTCAGGTCGTTCCTATTGAAATAGTTGAGTTCATCCTTCAGCTCATGGTCGGATATCAATTAAGTTTATGTCCCCCGGGTAGTCGAGGCGTTTAAAAAAACTAATTGAACCCTCCCACTAGACATCTGATGTCATAGATGTATGAATCGAATTCTTGAACTACATGCCTCCTGGTAGTCAGACCGTACCATGTAAACGAGAACCTATTCAAAAACACTTAGGATGAGGGAAAAGCCTAAAGATAAACAATTTATCGTTTCAGAACTCAATTATTAATTGAAATTCTTAATTTTAATATGACTCTATATCACATAATCACCTGGTAGTCAGGTCGTTCCTATCGATATAGTCGAGTTCATCCTTCAGCTCATGGTCGGATATCAATTAAGTTTATGTCCCCCGGGTAGTCCAGGCGTTTACAAAAACTAATTGATTCCTCCCACTAGACATCTAATGTCATAGACGTATGAATCGAATTCTCGAACTACATGCCTCCTGGTAGTCAGGTCGTACCATGTAAACGAGAATTTATTCAAAAACGGTCTAGAAGAGAAGGGACGATATGTTTTTGTTTTGTTTTATGTTTCATAGCTGCAGGTTAGAGTTTTGGCGATATGTCATGAAGGCTCGTGCTTAATGCTTGGTTATAGTATTTGATCGTTTTCAGATTGATTGGTTGTTCTTAATGCTTTTGTTCATGTACGCCACTTGAACGAATCGCCCCTCGCTGGTGCGCCGCTCATGCTTGCTCGCCGCGAGTGGCCGGCCGCCGCGCACCTCGACGTCAGACGCCGTGCGACGCCGCCCTCTCTGTCCCTTCGCCGCTGGACTCTTCCCCTGCTGCAGACCGGTCGCTCGTGTGATGGCTCTAGCGATCGAATCGCTCGCCATTCGTCGCACGAAATCGCCATCTCACCGCCTCATCTGTGCCGTTTCAGGGCTGGACAGGCCGGCCGACCCTATGCCCGCGAACGACGATCCTCTTCCGGCCGGCTAGGGTTTCGGCCACCGCCCAGGCGCCTTTCTTTACAATTCACGCGATTTTTCTTGTGATTTTTACATTTTTTCGATCCAATTTTTTACAAAAATTCGAAAAACTAATGCTAAACATGCATCCAGACGCTCTGATACCACTCTAGGGTTGATTTCAATTGCGGAAGCGTGTTTTTATCAACCCGAATTTTAGATCTAGTCATGTTCGGATTAGTTTTTCACGGATATTCAACGATGAAGAAATTAAGAAAGAATTTCGTAATACCTGTCGTTGAATATGGTGTCGTCGGATGCGAGACTTGATAGCACAAGTTCTCTACTCGTATCCACGCCGAGATCGGAATTGCTCTGATGTGGAAATCGAAAGAACGAAAACTGTTTTTCGTTCTTCGGATTTTTCTCTTACTGACGGTTATTAGGGTTTAGATTATTATTTTTGATAATCTCTTAACGAAAACTCGTTTTCGTTCTTTAAATAATTATTAAGACTTCTTAATAATTGCAACTAAACCCTCAACTATCCAATATTACATATTAGGCATAGGACTTTCATATATATATATATATAATTCAACCTTCTTAAATGAGTTGACAAGAACACCATAAATCCCCACTTTTATACAATACAATTTTTATTATTATATTATATTATCTTATATTATATTATATATATATATATATATATACGCGAACCCCAAATCTAAATACTAATGAGTATGTTTGTTAGTTAAAAGTATAAAATATTTGTAAGGAGATGAAAATTTTAATTCTAAAACAAAACTCTATTAACAAAGAAAATTTCAGTATTGTTAAGTGAAATTCAAAAATACCAACTCATTGTCTTCCACTCAATCTCATCATTCATTGTCGTCAAAGAGATTATAAGCAATCCATAAGAAGGAAATCGTCTCCTTACAAGTGACTCAATCCTTCACTCGATTATATATTTTCCGATATTACCGCTAGACCATCGTTCCTCCGATCTTATGTTTACCCTTTAATTATGTTGAATATGAGTTTGGATATAAATAATTCCTAAAACTAATTCAAGTGTTTAGGGTTGTCCAATTTCATATATAGAAGTCTATAGTTTATGTCATATATAAGAGTCTATAGTTTATGCCATAGTCAATGTGATACAACACAACATAACACTCTCTCTCGCGTTCAGATTCGATTCTGAAACGTGAATATCGCAATCGGGGATCCGACATTGATAAATTCAAATTGGACAAACCAGATCTAATACCAATATCAAATATAAGTTTGGGTTTAATTAATGTCAAAAACTAGTTCGAAAATTTAGGATTACCAAATCTATATATAGAAATTCATAGTGTATATTCTAACTTATGTGAAACAACAATATTACAATTTAGTTTCTTATTTTGATTTTTTTATCCGTTCATCTTTTATATATGTTTTTATTTTGTCTTGATACCGGTTTTATATGAAATTTTAATCTTTTTAATTGATAAAAGTTACAACTTTTAGAAGAATTATAGACATCTAACCGATATAAAATCTAATTGGATTTATAATATGAAATCATTATTAAATAATTGATAATAATGCATGATAACATAAGTTATATAATATAAAATAGAAACCACTAATTATTTCCAAGAAAAGTTCAATAACTCTCCCTTACGGAACAAATAACAGATTTTTGTCATTTTAGAAGGAAATTGAAAGAGTGAGACAAGAAAAAAAAAAGAAACGGGGAAAATACAAATGGGACCTATTATTTTGTCTCGCGAATTGATTTCATGTGTGGGCTCTCTATGTATTTCTTTTTTGTTGTCAAATCTTGTTTCTCTTGTGGTCCCTTTTAAAACAAAAAACCGATTCCTATTTCTTTGCTCTTATATATATATATACAAGTTGATTATATACGAATTATGTATAGAAAATTAAATGACCAATAAATGTTTTATTTATTTTGCTTTGTTGCGAGCTTATTGATATTTCTTATGGATTGTTAAAAAACTAACACCTTTTATAATTCATACGTGCAATATTCACAAAATTCAGTATATAACGTATATGAATTTTCGATTAAAAAATATGGAATTCTAACGTATATGAAATATAATAATGTTTTGATAATATTGAATATGTTAAATATTATTGTAAAATTAATATATAGTTGAATATGAGTAATATATTAGTCTAAATGCTCAAGAGATTTTAGTTCAGCTTACCCGGGCAAACTCATCAACACGTGCGGGCAGCTCTACTCAACTCCAACACGCACGAGCTTCCTCATCAACATGCGCGGGTAGCACTACTCAGCTCCAACACGCACGGGTTTCTTCATCAACATGCGCGGGCAGTTCTACTCAGCTTCAGTACGAGCGGGGAGTTTCACTCAACCCGCACGGGTCCGTTGCTTCTCACATAGCACACGCGAGCAACATCATTTAGCCCGCGCGGGCTGGATCGTCTTCTTCCTCAAAACAGAGCACACGCGTAGTTTCTATTTTATCACAAGAAATCCAAGAACACGTTTCTTCCAAGAACAAGATTGCATTAATCTTTGTTCTTGGATCTTGGGTTTTGGATTTTTGAGTCTTGAGTCTTGAATCTTGAGCTCCATCAACTCTATATAAAGTCATTGTACCCCTTGAATTCAAATCATCCAAAATCAATAAAGTTCTCTGAAATTCCTTTTTAGCTCATCTCTCTCTCTTTCAATTCAGTAGTTCTTAAGTTCTTTAAGATTCATATGGTATCAGAGCCTCTTTTGGGCGCTTAACCATGAATCCGTTCGTAGCTTTCTTCGACCGATTTCTTGCTAAACCCTCATGGGTCTTCATCGGCGATTACTGAAGCTTCCAATGTCGAAGCGGCAATTGTAGAGCCTCTCACGAGTACCACAGCTGAAGAAATCACGGTTTCATCTCTTCTTTCATATTAATAATCTGTTTTAACTGCAAATCTACAGTTCTGTTTTCATCAGCACGCGCGGGCAACTTCAGCAACCCGCGCGGGCACCGTCGAAGCAGCTTGCTTCGGTAATATTTGTGAAAAGATTCACAAACGTTTCATCAATTCAATAGGATTCAAGAAATCTCATACAACAATCTTCAGATCAATCTTGAAAAATGGCGGCAAATCAACCGCAGTATCCATTCCCAGTACATATTAATATTTCGAATTTTGTTACAATAAAGCTCATGGATTCTAACTTTCTTTTCTGGAAAGCTCAAATTGAGTCTCTTCTCCGGAGCCAAAGATTGCTTGGATTCATCGATGGCACGATACAAGAACCACGTCAAACCATTCAAGAAATCAAGAATGATGTTTCAATAGATATTCCGAATCCCGTACATGATTCGTGGTTGCAAACAGATCAACTTATCATGCCGTGGATCATCGGTACACTTTCTGAAGAAGTCTTCAGCCATGTTGTTGGTAAGAATTCAACAATGGAGGTATGGTCTAGTCTTAAAAATCGTTACATACAACGATCTGTAGCAAGAGAATTTGACTTGCTAGCATCATTACAACTTCTAACCAAAGAAGGAAAGACATTGGCTGAATATTTGAGTCAATTTAAGAGCATATGTGATAAATTGGAATCAATTGGTAAACCAATTCAAGAACCTATGAAGATCTTTAGGTTACTCCATGGATTAGGCAAAGAATACGAGGCTTTTGCTACGGTAATTCAAACCTCGATGCATAAGCATCCTATTCTGACTTATGAAGATGTGGTATCTCAATTGAATAGTCTGATTCTTGGGAGTTCTACTAGTCAATACACTAATGTGTCTCATCATCTAGCTTTTCCTGCCACACAGTATTCTACTAATTCAAATCAAGGGTTTGGTAGAAGGATCTTCAATAACAGAGGAGCAAGACAAATATTCAGAGGCAATAGGAACTATGCAACCCATGGAAGAGGTTTTGCCCAACAAGTCTATTCTCCTTATGTTGAGAAAGCGCAAAACTCGAACAACAATCAGGTTAACAAAAATAATTCACAAATTCCTCTACAATAACGTTGTGTCAAATTTTTGGTAAAGCAGGACATGAGGCTTTACGATGTTGGCATCGGTTTGATAATGCCTTTCAAAGTGGTGATATACCACAAGCTCTCCAGTTCAAATGAATCAACACCCTCAGCTGAATTGGTATCCAGACTCTGAAGCCTTGGTTCATATCATAAATTCAACCGAACATCTTCAAAACTCTCATCCATATGGCGGATCAGATAGTGTTATGATTGGAGATGGTTTGTTTCTATCAATCTCACACATTGGATCCACATCCATTTCTACATCTGAAGGTGAGTTACCAATTCATGATATTCTTATAGTTCCCTCAATTAACAAATCACTATTATCTGTTTCAAAATTTACTCATGATTATCTTTATGAAGTGATTTTTGATGCTAATAGTGTTTATGTAAAGGACTTAATAACTCGGAAGATTGTGGCTAAAGGAAACAAACATGAAGGGATCTATAGGTTACAAACAACCGATTTCAAGGCCTTTTATTCTACTAGACATTGTTCTATTGCATTTGATATATGGCATCATCGTTTAGGCCATGCTAACAACAATATTATAAAAGAACTTAATAAGAATGAATTCATCAAGATTACTAAACCTGCTTCAAAATTGTGTGAATATTTTCAATTGGCTAAAAATAGAGATTATCTTTTTCTGATTCTAAATATCATGCTAAAGAACCTTTGGAAATGATTCATTGTGACTTATGCGGTCCAGCACCTACGTCTTCTGTTCAAGGATTCAGGTTCTATGTCATTTTTATCGATAATTTCTCTAGATTTTCATGGATATATCCTTTCATGCATAAATCAGATTTTTTTAATGTTTTTTTCTCATTCCAAAAGATGGTGGAAATTCAATTTTCTTGCAAAATTAAATTGTTTCAAAGTGATGGAGGAGGTGAGTTTAGTAGTACATGTTTTCAAGAACATCTCTTACAACATGGTATCAAACATCTAATATCATGTCCTTATACACCTGAACAAAACGGATTAACATAGACATATTACTGAACTAGGATTAGGTATGATGTTTCATGCTAAAATACCTCTAAAATATTGGGTAGAAGCATTTTATACTGCAAATTATATCAGTAGTCGATTACCATCTTCCTTCGTGCTTAAAGAAATACTGTATAAAATCTTGTTTAAAAGAGAAATAGATTACTTGGCTCTTCGAGTTTTCGGTTTTTGTTGTTATCCTTATCTTCGTCCTTATGCTCAAAATAAATTTGATCCAAGATCCCTAAAATGTGTATTTTTGGGATATAGTGAAAAAAATAAAGGATATCGTTGTCTCTATCCTGTAACAGGTAAGGTATATATTACTCGTCATGCCATTTTTTATGAACTAAATTTTCCTTTTCAGGATAGCTATCTACATTTGATTCCATCAGCAGACACATTACTATCAAAAGCATGGCAATTAGGATACAAATCTAAAACAAAGGATGTTCCAACTCAAAATTTGCAATATGTCTTACCCAGATTTCAGAATCCTACTTCTGTTATTGAAATTCCTGATATACACACACCTATATCAACAGTAGAGTTGGATGATGCTTCAGCAAGAAATCAGGTATCAACATCAGGTTTGGATATTTCAGATTCTTATGATGAAAATATATCAAATACAAATTCTGAAAGTGAAATAAATATTGGAAATCAACAACCTATGACTACTAGGAGTAAATCTGGAATTTTCAAACCCAATCCAAAATATGTTTTATGTGCTAATATAAATATTCCACAAGAACCAAAATCAGTTAAATCGGCATTAAAACATTCTGGTTGACATCAAGCAATGATAAATGAAATGGATGCATTACAATATAACAACACATGGTCTTTAGTTCCATACTCAAATGATATGAATATTTTAGGATGTAAATGGATTTTTAAGACTAAACGTAACACTACTAGAAAATTCAAGATTAGGAACGGAATTTGGGGACCGACAATTCCGTGCCTAAATTTAGGAACGGATTATACACGGTTTAGGGACGGAAAATGAAATCCGTCCCTAATCCGTCCCCAAATTTGGGTACAGAAGAGTCGTGCCTAATCCGTCCCTAAATGTGGACCAATTAGGGACGGAATAGTAAGTCGTTCTTAAATTGGAGACGACAGGTCATCCGTCTCCAAATTTGGAGACGAGCAGGTCATCCGTCTCCAAATTTGGGGACGGGCAGGTCATCCGTCTCCAAATTTGGAGAAGGGCAGGTCATCCGTCTCCAGATTTGGAGACGGATTTTATCCACCCGTCTCCAATTGGAGACGGATTTTGTTCTCCCGTCCCCAAATTATTATAAATTCTCGAATCAATTCAACTTGAGGGAGTTGAGCATGCTCGATCTCAGCAAAAACCAACTTTCCGGTGGGATTCCTGAAGGAATCCGCGATTGGAAGAATCTCAACGAGCTTAATTTCGCCGATAATCATCTTTCCGGTGAAATCCCCAGTGAAATCGGCAGTTTGCCTATTCTCAACTACCTCGATCTCTCTAACAATCGATTTTCCGGGAAAATCCCTCACAGAATCTGAAGCTCAACCTCCTGAATCTGTCGAATAATCAGCTCTATGGTGAGATTCCTTCTCTCTACGCCAAGAAAATTTACAGAAACAGCTTTCTCAGCAACCCCGGATTGTGCGTCGATGCCGATGGTCCTTGCCCTAAGATCACTCGATCTAAGAACACTGGCCACGTCTGGATTCTCTTATCCGTCTTCTTTCTCGACGGGCTTATTCTCCTCGTCGGAGTCGTTGTCTTCATCGTCAATTGCCGAAATTTCAAAACGGAGAAGAAACCGCGATTCGCCGCGTCCAAATGGAGATCCTTCCACAAACTCCAATTCAGCGAGCTCGAGATCGTTGATTGCCTCGACGAGCGCAACGTGATTGGAACTGGAGGCTCCGGGAAGGTCTATAAGGCCGAGCTGAGCAACGACGAGGTCGTGGCCGTGAAGAAGCTCAATGGAACGGCCAAAGAAGACGGTTCGATGAACAAAGACGCGTTTGTGGCAGAGGTCCAAACGGGCTACTATCGTCTCCAAATTTGGAGACGAGCGACTGCCGTTTCCAAATTTGGAGACGGGCGACTGTCGTTTCCAAATTTGGAGATGGATTCAGTGGTCCGTCTCCAAATTTTAGAGACCGAAAACAACCCGTCCCCAATCCAGGGACTGTTTGGGGACCACTTTTTCTGTCCCTAATTTGGGACGGATTGGGAACTGAAATTTCCGTCCCTAATTAGGAACGAATTGGGGACGGATAGCATTTAGAGTCGCGCGATTGGGGACTACCGCTGGTCGTCCCTAATCCGTCCCTAAACCTGTTTAGGGACGGATTAGGGACTGATTTTCCAGTCCCTAAAACCTGATTTTCTTGTAGTGTAATGCAGATGGTTCTTTAAATAGATTAAAAGCCAGATTAGTGGCTAAAGGGTACCATCAGGAGGAAGGTATGGATTACTTAGAAACATTTAGTCCGGTTGTTAAGACTGCTACAATTAGGACTGTGTTATCAATTGCAGTAGTTAATGAATGGTCAATATCTCAGTTAGACGTTAAGAATGCATTTTTACATGGAGAATTAACTAAGGATGTCTTTATGCAACAACCTCCTAGTTTTGAGGATTTTGAGCATCCAACTCATGTTTGTAAACTGCATAAGTCTCTATATGGTTTGAAACAGGCTCCTAGAGCTTGGTATGACAAATTCAATTCATATTTACTTGAATTTGGATTTTGTTGTAGTAGCTCAGATCCTTCATTATTCGTATATCAATAAGATACAAATAATATTGATCTTTTATTATATGTTGATGACATGATAGTAACAGAAAATTGTGAAACCTTGTTAAAGAAACTTATTGCAGCTTTGACTATCAAGTTTGCCATGAAAGACCTCGGTCAGTTGCATTATTTTCTTGGTGTTCAAAGTAAGTTTTACTCATCAGGGTTATTTCTTCATCAAGAAAAATATGCACTAGACCTTCTTAACAAGGCTGGTATGACAAATTGTAAGCCTGTAGCTACTCCTTTACCTCTTAAATTAAATAACTATAGTACGAATCTTGAAAAATTTTCTGATGCAACTTATTTTAGACAATTGGCTGGTGGATTGCAATAATTAACTTTAACCAGACCTGACATTAACTTTGCAGTCAATTTTATTTGTCAAAGGATGCATGAACCTACAGTATCTGATTTTGCCTTATTAAAAAGAATTCTTCGTTATATAAAGGGTACTATTACTCTCGGACAATACATACATAAACATAGTACATTTGATTTGGCTGCATTTAGTGACATTGATTGGGCAGGATGTTTATCTACGAGACAATCTACAACAGATTTTTGTACATTTCTTGGTTCAAATTTACTTTCTTGGTCAGCTAAAAGACAGCCAACAATTTCTAAATCGTCTACTGAAGCAGAATATAGAGCATTGACGTCCACCACAACAGAACTTACTTGGCTAAGTTTCATTCTTCGTGATCTTGGTATATCACACCCAGGTCCTTCGGTTTTACATTGTGATAATCTCTCTGCTACTTTTCTAACAGCAAATCCTAAATTTCATGGTCGATTTAAACATATTGAAATTGATTATCATTTTGTGAGGGAAAAGGTAGCCCTTAGATCGGTTATTATTAAACATATTTCTAACACTTTTCAAGTTTTAGATATTTTCATAAAATCCTTTTCTCGTGATCATTTTATTCAGCGACGGAGCAAACTGAATGTCGATTTCCCACCAGACATCAGTTTGAAGGAGAGTATTAGTCTAAATGCTCAAGAGATCTTAGTTCAGCCCGCGCGGGCAAACTCATCAACACGCGCGGGCAGCTCTACTAAGCTCCAACATGCACGGGCTTCCTCATCAACATGCGCGGGCAGCACTACTCAGCTTTAGCACGCACGGGTTTCTTCATCAACATGCGCGGGCAGCTCTACTCAGCTTCAGCACGAGCGGGGTGTTTCATGATCATCTCGTTTTCATACGTATTTCTTGCACGATTTAAGAGACGTTTTCGATATATATGTGTTGCTTTACGTATGATTTCGTATCTGTTTTACTTGTTTTCGTGTTTTTCATGTTCTTACAGGTTTTACGCGTATTTGGATCATTTCGGAGCTAAAAGGACATGCACGGAGCTAAGGAGCGACTTCGAGGATCATCACGGGACAAACAGGACGAGATTTAGCATGGAAAGCCTCCACCGGGTTGGGCACAATTCATGCACGATTGGGCAAAAGCTACGGCAGAGTTTTGTGCGCAAGTCACGCACGATTCGGGCAAGGAAATGCCCGACCAACTGCCTTGTACCCAAGCGGGTGCTCACCATGCCCGATCGGGCATCCTTTGCAGCCCCATGACCCGCGCGTTCTGCCCGAGCCGCACCCGAGCGGGCACACTCAGTGCCCGAGCGGATCGCGACCCGAGAAACCAGCCAAGTTAAGTAAAATTAACTTAAAATAAAAGGGAACTCGTGGGGGAGATTAAGGAAACTTACAAACCGACTTAGGAGGCATAAAAGGAGGCAGAGGATGACATTAGAAAACAACATTCATTCAGTTCGTGATTTTGGAGATTCTTGCGAGGAGACAAGCGAGGAGCATTGGAGATCAAGCCCCGACACTTCGGTTTCGTTTGGTTTTCATGTTCTTAGACTTTCCTACTCTGTTTATGTTTGGCTATCCCGGAACCACTTTCTATTTATCTTTGAATGCATGTTCCCGTTTTAGTTTATCTATTCTCTATCTGAGTGCTTGAATTTACTTGTGTTTGCGATGGCCACGTAGATGCATGTGTTAGGGGTTAGGAGAAGGACCGAAAGGAGAATTCTAGTCCTAGAAGATCAGGTTTAGAACAACCGAGGTTAGGCCACGAAAGTAAGGTAGCAACGGTTGAGGGTGAAACGAATGAATCATAGAGCTTATGGGTTTAGTTCAAGGTGTCAGCCATGAAAGTAGGGGGCAACTTATCTAGATCACGTGTCTATGCCTTGAGAGAGGGTAGATATCATGTTAGGATCGTCTGCCTTAGATAGCTTTAACTGAGATTGCATGATAGATAGATTGATTGTCGGTTTCGGTAGTCTTGTGGTGAAACTGGATTCCTAGGACGTTTGTCTTATCGTTAGAACCCAAGTCATTTATTTACTTTCAGTATTTCATTCTTCATCTATATTCGTTCGTTAGCATGTTTGATTCCTAGTTCGAGTTTAGATAGTGTTGCGTAGTCTCTGTGGGATCGACACCTAAAATACTACACACGTGTCGTGCACTTGCGGGTAGTTTAGGTTATTTTGTTTAACTTTGATACGTATCATTTCACTCAACCCGCACGAGTCCGCTGCTTCTCACATAGCACACGCGGGCAAC
Organism: Gynandropsis gynandra; assembly: GCA_036759665.1. Taxonomy (NCBI): domain Eukaryota; kingdom Viridiplantae; phylum Streptophyta; class Magnoliopsida; order Brassicales; family Cleomaceae; genus Gynandropsis; species Gynandropsis gynandra. The sequence goes on from CM071875.1 coordinate 1,811,162, forward strand.
ATCACTTAGCCCGCGCAGGCTGGATCGTCTTCTTCCTTAAAACAGAGCACACGCGCAATTTCTGTTTTATCACAAGAAATCTAAGAACACGTTTCTTACAAGAAAAAGATTGCATTAATCTTTGTTCTTGGATCTTGGGTATTGGATTCTTGAGTCTTGAGCTCCATCAACTCTATATAAAGCCATTGTACCCCTTGAATTCAAATCATCCAAAATCAATAAAGTTCTCTAAAATTCATTTTTAGCTCGTCTCTCTCTCTTTCATTTCAGTAGTTCTTAAGTTCTTTAAGATTCATATAATATAAATCTTAGCTTAGTTATATATTTTTATTCAGATGTAAATTCATTTTTTTTTTCAAATTTGAATCAGCCTCCAACCAAATTAAATTGAACGAATAGCCCTTTAATTCTAAATTTCATTCGGAATGGACTTGTGTAATATCAATAAACAAATAAATTAAAAAATAAAAAAAAGTCTCAAAACGTTAGTACTATTAAACTTAACCAAGTATAAGTCGTATGTTGGTGTTTTCAAAGATACTATGTAACTTTTGAACTAAGTATGATATTTTAAAAAAAATGAGTTTTGAATCTAACTAATTTCAAAAATTAGTTCAAGAGTTTATGGTTGTTGAATATCAGTCTAAAGCTTATATTCTAAGTGATATGGAACAACATATCATAATTGTGTTGAAAGATAGAACAATATCTTCTGTTGTCAGTGGTTAAATTTTTGCTCTTGAATTTCTAAGGTTTCTCATCGTGATTGTTTTTCATACCCGACATTGTTTGGTCCATCATAGAAGATATTTATGTCTTAGATTGTTATAACCCGTGAATTTAGATGTATTATAATCTTCAATTTATAAGCGAATATTAAACAAATATTGAATAGAAACAACAACACTAATAACAACAATACCACAAAGAATACCAATTTTTTCAGATGATCGAGATCTGCGTTTACAGTGTTCTAAGAAAGAAATTTCTTATGTGATGGACCAAACAATATCGAGTGTGAAAAACAATCACGTCGAGAAACTTGAGAAATTCAAAGGCAAATATTTTAACCGCTGACAATAGAAGAATGTGTTCTATCTTTCAACACTTCAAGTTCAAGTTGTATATGTCTTGAATCTGGATCCTCTTAAGGTCCTAACTGAAGGCGAAGAAGAAAATCTTAATGGTGAGGAAAAATTCGAAAGAGACAGGGCTGTAAAGGCTTGGAAAGAAAATGAATTTATGAATACATTGGATGACTCTTTATAGGACATCTACTCGAAGTAAAAATTCTGCTCGATACTTGTGGAAGGCCTTGGACAAACAGTACAAGACCGAAGTCACTTCTTAAAAGCGGTTTGTAATTGGAATGTTTCTTAACATTAGAATGACCGATGACAAATCGGTTATAAACAAGTAGAGCAATTTCAAGTCATAATCCACGATTTAAATGAAGAAGGTATGTTACTACCATCAATATTTATTGTCAGTGCATCATTGAAAAACTTCCACTTTTCTGGATAGATTTTTAAGAAATATTTAACACATATAATCGTGGATAAAAGCCTCGAGGAGTTGGTCCTAAAACTCCGTATTGAAGAGAACATTCGTATTGGTCAAAAAAGTGACTTGACATCCAGTAAGACAAATGCTAACATGGTAGGGGCTAAAATAAAGAAGAATAAAAAGGGAAAGAACCTATATGTGAATCCTACTGCCCGTAACTCCAAGGAAACTGGATTTCAAGAAAACTGCAAGGATAAGGACAACAACAAATTGTTGGATATATGGAAGAGGCTGACACAAGGCAAAATATTGCTACCATAAGAAGGCACAACCTCAAGGTAGTGGTTCGGGAAAGACCAACAATCATGCTAACGTTGTTGAAAATCAGTTTGTCGCTTTCATTGGTAAATCTGGTTTCTTACATCACTAATTGGTGGGTTGACACCGAAGTCACTATGCATGTTTGTTCGGCTTGAGAGTTGCTTTCTATATACCGAAAAGTTGAAGATGAAGAAAAAGTATACATGGGATATGAAGCGACCACAGAGGTTGTAAGAAAATGCAAAGTAGTTCTAAAGTTAACCTCGAAAAAGGAACTTGTGTTATCAAATGTGTTTCATGTTCCTTCAATTAGGAAGAATTTGGTTTCTGGTCCTATCCTTAGTAACAAGGGCTTAAAACTTGTGTTTGAATCTGATAAGTTTGTAATATCTAATGGTGGTATGTTTGTTTTTAGTGGTTACCTTCGTGAGGGACTCTTCAAACTCAATGTTAATCATGTTGTAGTTGATCTTGTTATGAATAAAAATGAAACTTCTATGTATATGATTGAGTCATCGTCATTATGGCATTGCAGATTGGGACATATAAATTTTCGTTCTTTACAAAGAATGATAAATTTAGGTCTCATGTCCAAGTGTTCTTTGCAAATAAAAACGAAATATGGGGTTTGTGTAGAATCAAAATATGCAAAACATCCACATTAATATGTAGAAAAAACAAATGAAGTTCTTGGATTGACCCATTTGGATTTATGTGACTTTCAAGCAATTCCCAGTAGAGGAGGGAAAAATCTTATATAACATTAATTGATGATTGTAGTAAGTATTGCTATGTATATTTGATACGTACCAAAGATGAACCTTTGAGCATGTTCAAATCGTAGAAAGTCGAAGTTGAAAATCAACTTGAGAAAAGAATAAAAATCTTAAGGTCAAATAGAGGAGGAGAATATCTATCCAATGATTTTGTAGAATTTGGTTCTTCATATGGAATAATGCATCAAACGACTGCATCATAGAATTCTATAACAAAATGGAGTTACCTAACGAAAGGATATAACACTAAAAAAATGATAAACTCGATGTTGATTAGTTCGGAGGCACCAATAAGTTTATGAGGTGAGATAATATTTACCGCCAATAATGTTCTAAATAGAATTCAACATAATTCGAGTGATAAATCTTCTTACGAATTGTGGAAAGGACAAATGCCAACTTACAAGACTATGAAAGTGTGGGATTGTCTTGCGAAGGTTCAAATTCCCTTACCAAAGAGAACTAAACTTGGACAAAAAAAACTATAGATTGTATTTATATTGGCCCTAGAAAGAATAGTGTTGCTTATAGGTTTTTTGTTCTTAATTGCAAATTCAAAGGATTAACCAAAAAGTTTGTGATATATTCTGCTGAAGCGGAATTCTTTGAAGATATTTTTCCATTCAAGGAAAAAATATTAGTAAAAAGACCTCTTGGAGATTCATATGTTAATGAGAATATAACTTCTACGGTTCAACAAGAAAGAATAGAACCTAGAAAGAGTAAACGATGAAGAATCGCCAAAGATTTTAGGCATGACTTTATGACCTTTGTTCTTCAAGAAGAACTTCTTACATATACGGCTGCAATGGAATCGATGGAAGCACCACACTAGAAAGAGGCTATCCAAAGAGAAATATATTCAGTTATGCAAAACAACACATGGAAGTTGGTTGATTTACCTCTAGGCCATAAAACCATCAATCATATATAGATATTCAAAAGAAAGATGAGACCCAATGGAACTATAAAAAAGTACAAAGCTGGATTGGTAGCCAAACGTTATCAGCAAATGGAAGGAATATCTTTCTTTGACACCTATTCACCCGTTTCAAGAATTACGTCCATACGAACGTTGATTGCTATTGCAGCAATCCACAATTTAGAGATTCATCGAATGGACCTGAAAACTGCATTGCTGAATGGTGAATTGGATGAAGAGATTTGTATGAATCAACCCGAAGGATTTGTTGTTAACGTTCAAGAGAAGAAAGTACGTAAATTAATGAAATCTCTTGACGGATTTAAACAAGCACCAAAATAATGTCACGAGAAGTTTGATAATACTTTATTATCAAATGGATTTAAGATAAATGAATGGGACGAATGTGTCTATGTAAAAGAGTACAAAGATGCGTACATTATTTTATGTCTATATGTCGATGATATGCTAATCATGGGAACGAAAAAATATTAAAGTAATCAAACTAAGAACATGTTAAATTCTTGTTTTGATATGAAAGACATGGGAATTGTAGATGTAGTTCTTGGAATTCGAATTCAAAGAAATTCAGAAGGAAAACATTGCTGACCCGTTTACTAAAGAATGGTAAATCGAGGTATATTAAGTGACACCATAATACGATACGAGACTTGCTAAAGAATGAAATCACATCCATTGACTACATAAAATCTAAGGAAAACATTGATGACCCGTTTACTATCGGCCATGGTAGATAGCAAGTTTTAAATACAACGAGCGGAATTGGCTTAAAGCCAATGAAACGAGTCATCATGTGGTGGAAACCTAACCTAGAAACATTGGGGATCCCATGGTCCAGGTTCAATAGGCTAACTAGTTAAGGAAGACTCAGGTCTCATGACATACCATGAAGCCTTTTCTATGCTAAAATAAAGTATGTCTTCATAGATGGGTAAAGGATTCTTAATAATTGATGCATATCAAAGTTAAACAAATATTTAACCTAAACTACCCGCAAGTGCATGACACGTGTGTAGTACTTTAGGTGTCGATCCCACAGGGACTACGCAACACAACATAAACTCAAACTCTGAATCAAACTTGCAACGAATGAATATGGAATTTGGGAATGAAATACTCAAAACAAATAAACAAACGAGTTCCTAACAATGAGACAAACGTTCCAGGAATTCGGTTTCACCACAAGACTACCGAAACCAACAATCGACCTATCTATCATGCAAACCCAGTCACGTTATCTAAGGCATACGATCCTAATTGAAGAATTCGAATCTAATTGATTAATGAATCAAGCCAAAACGGCTATATGTACAAGAGTATTAGGCCTAAATTACAATAAATGAATAAAGGACGTAATTACAAAAAGACGTATACACCCCTATACATGTACTCTTTACACAAATGCTGAAACGGAAGCCTCGGAAGAGGCTTTGTGAGAATGTCAGCAAGTTGATCCGCGGCTCGAACATGCGTCACCCGAATAGTGTTCGACTCGACTAGGCCACGGACAAAGAGATAGTCTAGCGCCAAGTGCTTCATTCGGGAGTGAAAGACGGGCTTGGCACTGAGGTATGTCGCTCCAATGTTGTCACAATAGATGGTAGGTGGTGAGGATGACTTGACACCAATCTCGGATAGTAAAGCGAGAACCCATAGAACTTCCGCGGCTGTGGATGCAATGGAGCGGTATTCAGCTTCGGTAGACGAACGGGAGAGTCCTGTTTGCTTCTTAGACGACCAGGAAATAGGATGTGCACCAAGGAAAAGTAGATACGCCCCAGTGGACTTGAGATCAAGTGAATCTCCAGCCCAATCTGCATCGGTAAAGGCATGTAAGGAGAGGTTGTTCTTGGCGGATAAGAAGATACCTCTATCTTTCGTGCCAGAAAGATATCGTAGGACTCTTTTGACGGCTTGCCAATGAACATCCGTGGGAGCATGCATGAATTGAGACAACTTGTTGACAGCAAAACAAACATCCGGTCTTGTGAGAGATAGATATTGTAGTGCGCCAACAATGGAGCGGTACTCCGTGGGATTGGAGAGTGAAATCCCGGTGTCAAGTGTCAAACGAGAGGATGACGGCATGGGTGTAGGAACTGACTTTGCTTCATGCATGAGGCAACGATTGAGAAGATCCTGAATGTACTTCCTTTGAGTTAATAGAAGACCACGAGAAGTCCGCGTTGCTTCAACTCCGAGAAAATATGATAAGTCACCCAAGTCCTTGATGGAGAAGCGGGCGGCTAAGACATCAATGAAATGTTGGACTTGCGATGAGCAATTACCTGTAACAACAATATCATCAACATACACCAGCACATACAATTGTAGCTTGGTGGTGTTGAGAATGAACAAGGAGGTATCCGCCAAAGAGTTGCTGAAGCCGCGAGCAAGAAGAAAAGTGCGAAGTTCCGAATACCATGCTCGAGGAGCTTGTTTGAGGCCATAGATAGCTCGCTGAAGTCTACATACATGAGTAGGATGTGTTGGATCAGTAAAACCCGGGGGTTGAGACATGTATACCTCCTCCATGAGACGCCCTTGAAGAAAGGCGTTATTGACATCAAGTTGTCGAAGAGACCATCCACGAGAGACCGCAATGCTCAATATGGTGCGGATGGTTGTAGGTTTGACAACCGGACTGAATGTCTCATGATAATCGATGCCCGGTCTTTGATGAAACCCCTTGGCAACAAGTCGCGCTTTAAAACGTTCCACGGATCCATCTTGCTTGCGTTTGATTCGAAATACCCATCTACAACCAACGACATTCTTAGCTTGTTCTGCGGGAACAAGCTGCCACGTATTGTTGCGTTGTAAGGCTTGTAGCTCAGAGTCCATTGCATCACGCCATCTAGGATCTTTCAAGGCTTGAGTGATATTAGCCGGTTCACATTCAACCTGAGCTACAAGGGCAGATCGGTTATTTCGATTAGCAACGTTGCTCTTAGAACGAGTTGAAGAATCCGAGCTTAGGGGCTGAACCGGCAATGGAGCTACGAGTGGCGGCGAGAATGAGGGAGTAGGGGTGACACTAGGTGTAGAGGTGATTATCGTGGGTGTTTTGGTGGTTTGGGGGAAATTTTTGGTAGGTTCGGCAAAGGGATATATAGACTCGTTACCCTGGGTGCTTTTGTGGTTTGGGGGAAAAATTTAGTAGGCTCGGCAAAGGGATATATAGACTCAATGAAGTGAACATGACGGGAGATGAAAAAGCGCGACCTAAGCGGATCAAAACACACGTATGCACTTTGAGTGGATGAGTACCCTAGGAAGACACATGGATCGGATTTAGGTTCTAATTTGTTCGCTGTATAGGGACGTAGCCAAGGGTAACAAAGACATCCAAAGACACGAAGTTTGGTATAGTTTGGTGGTTTTTGGAAGAGACACTCGTAGGGGGAAGACAAATTAAGGATCGGTGTCGGGAGACGGTTAATGAGGTAGGTTGCCGTACAAAGGGCATACGACCAATAGGTTAGGGGCATGGATGAATGCGTGAGAAGTGAAAGACCGGTTTCTACAATATGCCTATGTCGTCTTTCCGATATACCATTGTGCTCGGGAGTATGTGGTGGAGAAGTAAAATGAGAAATGCCATGAGAGGATAAAAAAGAACGTAAGGCAATGAATTCACCTCCGTTATCCGAATAGAGTGTTGAAATGCGTTTTTCAAATCTGTTTTCAACAAGTGTTTTGAATTGAATGAAAGTGTCACGAACTTGAGATTTTGTTTTTAGTGGATACAACCAAGAATATCGTGTAAAATGATCCACAAAAATGACATAATATTTGAAGCCATCAATAGAATGAATTGGAGATGTCCAAACATCGGAATAAATAACTTCAAGTGGCCGAGATGTAGTAAGAGTAGAAGTGGAAAATGGCAATTTATGACTTTTATTACGGCAACACGCATTGCAAAACACATGAGGGGAATCCCGAGACAATGGTAAATCAAATGTTTTAATAACTTTATTTAAAACTAAAGACGACGGATGACCTAAACGGAAATGCCACTCGGACGAAGTGGTCTTGACACTATGAAATGCGTAGGGAGAAAGGAAGGTACTAGATGGGGCGGGCCACTCATAAACTCCATTTTTAGCGCTTCCTTTCAGAAGTTGCGCCCCCGTGCTGAGATCCTTCACCTGAAAGTCACAAGGAGTAAATTCAACGGACACGTCATTAGTCTTGCAAAGTTGATTGACCGAAATCAAATTCTTGCATATCTTAGGCACACATAAAACATTATCTAATGTTAACGGCCTAGTATCAAGGGGTAAAGAAATAGAACCCGTATGTGTGATGGATAAGCCATTTCCATCACCGACAACCACATCATCATTGCCGCGGTACGGGGAGTGAAGAGCAAGGTTGGAGAGATCCGATGTAATGTGATGAGATGCTCCACTGTCCAATATCCACGAATTGGCATCATAGGATGAGACGGCAGCATGATGAGCTTGCGGTCGTGGTTCCCAATGTGAAGAGGAATGCTGCCAAGGTTGCGTCGGGGGATTCTCTAGAATACCGGGGGAGGAGACAAGACGGAAGCGTGGACAGCGTTGAACACTATGTCCTTGAACGCCACACGCTTGACATTTGCCTTGATAGCCACGACGTGTTGGTGAGCGTTGACGTGGACGTCGAGACCAATTGGATGACCCGAATGAACGAGATTCCGGACGAGACAAATTGGTAGAGCCGGAGATGGCGTATATGACTCGCCTTTGCTCTAGTGGAGAACTCGCCAAAGGCAATCTGTGACCAAACTCCGATTGACGGTTCCGGTTGATCTCTGGTAGCTTCGCATAAACACCATGCGGAACGTTAAGGATGTTGGCGAATTGTCGTGCGGTGATCCGGTAGTTCTGCCCCAGCAGGCGGAACTCCATAAATGTCTTCTCCCTGTCTCCGGACTCGGCAAAGAAAGCGGTGAAGGTCGCGAAAAACTCTGCTGTGAGTTTGCGATAAGCGAACTCCTTTGCACTCCACAGTCCCGTCCATCCCAATGTGCTGAAGATGGTGTTGATATGCTCAAAGATGCCAAGAGCATTCATCGCCTCGGAAGATAAGAACCGGGACGTGAAGATTCGCGACTGAAGTTCTGCGAACCTTGACTTGTGGCGAGGCAAGAAATTCGTCGTCCTATATGAAGAATTCGAATTGGACGGTGCACGTGCTATTAGGGGCTGGAGAGAGGCTGAAATTGCCCCAAACAAGGCTGAAAACAGGAGACGATCTTGTTGCTTCCACGGTTGAAAGTTAGGGTTGTCAACGGTTATTCCATCACGTTGAATTTTCGCCGGAGGAACAATTGAGTTATCCTCGATGAAACATTGAAGATTATGTCCTCCAAGGAGGGCACGAATCTGAATGTTCCACGTGAGAAAGTTGCTTGGCGTCAATTTGGTGATGTTGGCCATATTGACGGTGAGGAGAGTGTTGAGCGGATGTTGTGGATCAAAGGTCGGGGCCGCATCGGAGACACGGGCGGTAGGTTGGCTTGTTTGGCCGGCCATTGTTAGGGTTTTGGGGGAGATGATCAAGAGTTGTAGATCTAGGGTTTGATATTGTGGATCTAGGGTTAGATCTTAGATTAGATCTAGGGTAGGTTGGAAGAGGAGCGGTGGCCGCAAAGGAGTGGCTAGCGGACGCGGACGAGGGGCGATCCGGGACAAGGGGCGGGCGGTAGTGTGAGGCGGTGGATCTAGGGTTTGATAGATCTAGGGTTTGGTAGATCTAGGGTTTGTAGATCTATGGAGATGATGCTAATATGATATCTACCCTCTCTCAAGGCATAGACACGTGATCTAGACAATTTTCCCCCTACTTTCGTGGCTGACACCTTGAACTAAACCCATAAGATCTGTGATTCATCCGTTTTACCCTCAACCGCTGCTACCCTACTTTCGTGGCCTAACCTTGGTTGTTCTAAATCTGATTATCCGAAATTAGAATTCTCCTTCCGATCCTTCTCCTAAGTTCCTAAAACATGCATCTACGTGGCCATCGCAAACACAAGTCAATGAAGCACTCAGATAAAGAATAGATAGACGAAAACGGAAAGATGCATTCTAAAATAGATCAAAGTGGTTCCGGGATAGCGAAGGGCTAATCCCTTCTCCTAGAAAAAAACAAACTACTCGCTCATGCGTTAAAAAACAAACAACATAATTGAAGTAGTAAGTCTAAAGAACATGAAAACCAAACGAAACCGAAGTCTTGAATTGATCTCCAATGCTCGTTGAATGTCTCATTCGCAAAAGTCTCCTTCTTCGATTCCCTCTCTACTCTCTCTCCTAGATTCAAAACTGAGAACTAACTCTCTAACTGAACTCCCTTCGATCCTTAGCTCCTGTTCTTCCTTTTCCTTCTTCTTTCCTTTCCTTTTCTCCTCCTTTTTCCTTTTGGTCGTTTAGTTCTTTTCCTTTTGTTGCAGCAGCCACCGATTTTTGCTTTTTCATGAGTTTTCCATTCTTGATTAAGTTGGACAACGTTTCCATTACTTTCTCCAGCAAAATATATCTTATTCCTCTTCTTTAGAGTCGTTTTCCTTTTTGTATAAGTCACCAAAAAGTTCCTTTTCGTTTTAAAACAAATTAACTTATCTAATGTTGCAGGTGATGGACGCGACCCGCGCGGGCTGAGTGTGTGCCCCACGCGGGTGCGGCGCAACGATCGGGATGGAAAACAAGGCCTCCCCGCACGGGCTAGGGAGTGCCCCGCGTGGGTTGAGGTGTGTCCCACGCGGGCTGGAGCCCCGAGCGTGCTGATGGCTTGCCCGACTCGTGCTCAATTTGCTGGACCAATTGCCGAACTAAATGCCCAGGGCAAGCAAGGGTGTATCCCGCGTGGGCTGACCTTGTTCCTCGCCGATTCTCGTCCCATTTGTTCCATGATGATCCTCGATGTTGATACTTTGTCTTGTGTACATCCTTTAGCTCCAAAACGAACCGAATATGCATTAAAACCTGTAAGATCATGGAAACACGAAAACGAGTAAAAATGTTACAAAATCATATGTAAACATCGCATCTATATCGTAAATATCTCTTAAATCGTGCAAGAAATACGAACGAAAACGAGATGATCAAAATCCCCCAGACTTGAATTTTTGCTTGTCCCTAAGCAAACGTAAACGTGGAACACGTGGGGTATACAAAATCCGAGAATTCCCCTTTCTCCTAGAAATACCGCTAAAGCGAACCTAACCGATCAACTAGCAGGTCGAGAGCAAATTCGGCCTAATTAAATTTTCAGTCTTCGTCCTAGGTGATGAGGGCATTACAACGAGCTACGACTCAAACCAAGGAGAGGAGCGGAGCAAGGACGAGCCGAGCATGGATCACAACGAGGACGAGCTTAGCATAGACGAGACAAGCACAGGAGCGCGAGACCAATTCAAATAGTTTTTCCTTTGAAAACAATGGGAATTGGTCCTAGATTTACGGTTGACATGATAAACAAGAGAAAGGGAACAAATTTGTTTATTGGTGAAATAAAGGATACGATGGAAAGTTTGAACAAATTCAAAAGGTTTGAACAAAATTCTGGATTCAATCCACGTATAAAACGTTCGATGAACTAGAGCCAGAAAGTTCAAAAATAAAAACAAAGTTAAGAATCGTGCTCAAAAGATCAAAAAAGCTTTGATACCATGTAGAAAACGAGAATAATACGAGAGAATAGTATTAGAATAGGAGAGAATAGAATGAGAATAAGGCTAAGAATATTTCAATTCTGTATTGTATTCTTATTCACAAGAGGTTACATATTTATAGGAGATTACAAGCAATAAACTTTCCCTTCCCCACGATTCACTTTCCTTTTTCTTGGCTCGAATCAAGGCTACAACGGCCACCCTCAAATTGCGCCCTAGACTTAAGCTTTTCCTTCTTTTTTTTTCTCTCTCGGTTATGCTTATAAAACCGAGGCTTATTGTTTCTGCAAAAGACATCTTTGATCAATAAAAATTTCTGAGTATTTCTTTATCTCTGCGAGACTTGCAACCCTAGTTCGCTTTGAGCTCCGGGAGTCCAAACCGAACGTGTGACTGTATCGAAGGTCCCTTCCGCAGCCTTCGTGGTGTCCTACGATCCACCCTTCCTCACCATTACTTTGAAGGACCGAACGAGCGCCCCCTTTGGCCTGTTCCCCTTCGTCCGCCCTCACCATCATCGAGTTTCGGCTAGAGAGTGCCCCCTAGGCCTTCTACCGACTCAACGCAGACCATACTTATGGCTAAAGCCTCGGTGCTTGTATCAGTTTTTGGTATCAGAGCCTGGTTCTCGGCCACAAGCTTATCCGCTAACCTATCTGTTTCAATTCGATTTTGTTGTTTTGATTTTGTTTGCTAGTATTGCAGGATTCACGAGAAAAGAAAACGTTGGTTGAAGGAGGACAAGAGCCGACTTCGACGAACACAAAATATTACTGTTATCTCTTAGTTTTCGTTCTTATGTCAAAAATCAAATATGAAATTTTGTCTAACGTTTGTTTTGTTGCAGATTTTCAATTCCAAAAACGTTTGTTTCCTTTGTGTCACTGAGAACCACGGAAAGGCAAACCGTTTGAAATTATTTCCCTAAAGCGTTTTTTTTGAACTAGGCAATTATTTTCTGTTTAGGAAAGAGTATTAGTCGGTTTAGGCAATAGTTCAAACACATTTGGCAAGTTAGAACCGTTTGAAATTATTTCCCTAAAGCGTTTTTTTTAACTAAGCAAGTATTTTCTGTTTAGGAAAGAGTATTAGTCGGTTTAGGCAATAATTCAAATTCATTTGGCAAGTTAGCTCTATTTCGGAAACAAAATAATCCGTGCTTAGGAAAGTTTCTGAATTGTCTCCTTTGTTTTTGGGAAACTTGTTCTCGTTAGGAAGTTTGATAAAAACCAAGAAATCGGTTTACTGAAATCGATTGCACCTTACCAATTTAAATTATTGTATCTCGGTGCGGTTAACGTCTTTACTTCCTGTGCAAGAAACCATGACCGAAACCGGAGATGTTCAAAACAACACACTTGCAGAGATACTACAGACCATACGAGATATGAATTCACGCCTTTTGCGCTTAGAAGAAGCCCCGAGACGACCACAAGCCGAGCGCTTCGTCGCACCACGGGAACACGCAGAAGATCCCCCGAACGAACACCTAAGGCCGAGACGTGCACCAAACATCAGAGAACAACCATGATGTATGGAGACCGAAGATAGCTCAGAAGACGAGCTAGGGTACGCCCCACCGAGGCGTAGGACACCACGAAACCATGATGAGGGTTTCGACGAGGTAAGACCGCAACGCCAAACACATACGGATTTAAAACTAAAACCGCCTTGTTTTGCAGGAAAGGTAGACCCCGAAGCATATCTCGAATGGGAATGACGCATGGAGAACATATTCGACTGCTATGAATATTCAGAGCGTAAGAAGGTGCAGTACGCGGCAGCACAGTTTACGGACAACGCATTGGTCTGGTGGGACTGCGAAGTTGCTGAACGTCGTAGAGCGCAATACGACCAAATCACGACGTGGAGAGAGCTAAAATATCTGATGCGTAAGAGTTATGTCCCTAACCACTTCCATAGGGATTTACAGCAACAATATCGTAAGTTGATGCAGGGTACGAAGAGCGTAGATGACTATTACAACGAGTTTGAGCACATACGACATCGTTTGGAGCTCAACGAATCCGCAGAGACCACAATGGCGCACTTTATTGGTGGACTTCAAGAAAGGATCGCGAGAAAGTTGAAACGACAACCGTACCAAGATATGCACGATTTGCGGGGACATATGGCGCGAGATTGTATTAGCCCCCAAGTTATGATAATCACCGAGAGTGGTGAGTACGAATCCATGGACGAGGCAGAAGAGGAGGAACTCCGAGACAAGGAGATCGAGTACGGAGACGCAGGAGAGCTATTAGTCACTCGAAGGGTGCTAAGCGCTCAGATTGAGCCCAAGGAAACCGCGCAACGCGAGACTATCTTCCATACATGGTGTACCGTGAACGGCAAGGTATGTGGTCTCATAATCGATAGCGGTCTTGCACTAACGTTGCTAGCGACTACATGGTGAAAAAAATAGGACTCGAGACTAAGAAGCACCCGCGGCCCTATCAATTGCAATGGCTCGAAAACCAGCATGGAATCAAAGTCACCGAACAAGTCACCGTACCCTTCAGCATAGGGCGATACAAGGACGAGGTTTTGTGCGACGTAGCACCAATGCAAGCCGGCCATATTCTGCTGGGAAGGCCTTGGCAATTCGACCGAGAGGTGAAGCACGACGGGAAGACGAACCACTACTCATTCGTCCTCAACAAGCTTAAAGTGTCTCTTGCCCCTCTTAGTCCTTTACAAGTACATGAGATGCAGAGAAAACTATCCAAAACCGTTAACACTAGCGAAAAGAAGAATTTTTTATCTTAAGACTAGAGAGGTTTCAAGAGCTTTGAGCAATCAAAATTCGGTGTTACTAATGGTTTTTGGAGATGTTTTGCTTATAGAAACAGGTACGCGCGAATACCCGACGGAGATTAAGAGATTGCTCGAACGATTCAACGATTTTTTTCCCGAGGAGATACATGCGGAATTACCACCGATACGAGGCATCGAACATCAGATCGATCTCGTCCCCCTCGCACCTCTACCGAACCGACCTGCCTACCGAATGAATCCCGAGGAGACAAAGGAGCTTCAAAAACAAGTACAGGAGCTTATGAGCAAAGGATACATCCGGGAGAGCCTGAGCCAGTGCGCGGTGCCTATTTTATTGGTGCCAAAGAAGGACGGAACGTGGAGGATGTGCGTGGATTGCCGGGCTATCAACAACATTACCATCAAGTACCGGCATCCGATCCCCCGCCTCGACGACATGCTGGACGAGTTAAACGGAGCCACCATCTTCTCCAAAGTCGACCTCAAGAGCGGCTATCACCAAGTCCGCATGCGAGAAGGAGATGAGTGGAAGACGACCTTCAAGACAAAGCAAGGCCTATACGAATGGCTCGTGATGCCGTTCGGACTCACCAACGCCTCAAGCACGTTTATGCGGCTCATGAACCAGGTCTTAAGGGCCTACATCGGCTTTGTTGTAAGTGCACAGGGTTTGCGAGTGGATGAGGAGAAAATCAAGGCCATACAAGAGTGACCGACGCCGACGAGCATTGCGCACGTAAGGAGCTTCCACGACCTAGCAAGTTTTTATCGGAGGTTCGTAAGGGACTTCAGCACGCTAGCCGCCCCTCTCACCGCAATAATCAAGAAGGATAAGCCGTTCGAGTGGGGGCCAGCTCAAGACGAGGCGTTCGCAGCGCTCAAGAAGAGACTCACGCACGCACCGGTTCTCATTCTTCCGGACTTCGACAAAATGTTCGACATCGAATGCGACGCATCCGGCATTGGAATTGGAGTTGTGCTTATTCAAGAGAAGAGGCCCGTAGCCTACTTCAGCGAGAAACTCAGCGGAGCGACGCTCAACTACCCGACGTACGACAAGGAGCTCTACGCGCTAGTCCGTGCCTTGGAGACGTGGCAGCACTACCTATTGGCGAAGGAGTTCGTCATACACTCAGACCATGAGACGCTCAAGCATCTCAAAGGACAAACTACACTCAAACGGAGGCAAGCAAAGTGGCTGGAGTTCATCGAGACATTTCCCTACGTCATCAAGTACAAGAAGGGCAAGGACAACATCGTGGCCGATGCACTTTCACGGAGACATGCACTAATTACAACAATGGAGGCCAAGACGATGGGATTCGAGCACCTCAAAGAGCTGTACAAGGAGGATCCCGACTTCAAGGAGATCTACACAGAATGATCGGTTTGGACTTCAAGGAGATCTACGCGGACCCTTCTACAAACACGAAGGCTATATATTCCGCGAACGGAGGCTGTGCATACCGCAGAGTTATATGCGTGACCTTTTGTTGCAGGAAGCACACGGAGGAGCACTCATGGGACACTTCGGCGTGGACAAAACGCTCGCAATTATCAAGGAGCATTTCTATTGGCCGTACCTCAAGCGCGACGTAGAACGGCTTTATGCACGCTGTATCACGTGTCACAAGGCCAAATCTCGTTCTCACCCCCACGGTTTGTACATTCCTTTAACAATTCCATTTCATCCGTGGATTGAAATTTCTATGGACTTTGTTCTCGGTCTTCTAAAGATCAAGAACAAAGATTCGATCTTTGTTGTTGTCGACAGGTTTTCCAAGATGGCGCACTTCATACAGTGCGCAAAGGCGAATGACGTGACGCACGTAGCTGATCTCTTCTTCAAGGAGGTGATGCGTCTACACGGGATTCCGAGATCAATCGTTTCTGATCGGGATACGAAGTTCGTGAGCTATTTCTGGAAGACGCTCTGGAGGAAGCTCGTAACGAAGCTCTTATTCTCAACAACATGTCACCCGCAAACCGATGGCCAAACTGAGGTCATCAACCGGACCTTAGGGACATTGCTGCGGGCAACAATCGGCAAGAATCTGAAGAATTGGCTCGAGTGTCTACCTCACGTGGAGTTCGCGTACAACCGAGCAACGCACTTAGCCACTAAGTGCTCGCCGTTTGAAACGGTCTATGGCTTCAACCCAATCACGCCATTGGACCTTACCCCGCTGCAACACAACGAGATCATCAACCTCGACGGAGCAAAGAAAACAGAAGCGATGAGGAAGCTTCACCAATGCGTCCGCGACAACATTGCACGGTGAACCGAGCAATATGCGAAGCAAGCCAACAAACACCGCAAGGACGTCAAGTTCGAGGTTGGAGATTGGGTGTGGCTGCACCTAAGGAAGGAGCGTTTCCCCAACAAACGGAGTTTGAAGCTTGCCCCGCGCGAAGACGGCCCTTTACGCATAATCAAAAAGATCAATGACAACGCCTACCGCGTCGAGCTTCCAGGTGAGTATAACGTATCCTCCACCTTCAATGTCGCTGACTTGGCTCGTTTGATGCAGATGAGCTTGTTTTGAGGGCAAAACCTTCGCAAGGGGGAGGAGATGATGAGGGCATTACAACGAGCTACGACTCAAACGAAGGAGAGGAGCGGAGCAAGGACGAGCCGAGCATGGATCACAAAGAGGACGAGCTTAGCATAGATGAGCAAAGCACGGGAGCAGATGGAGAGCTAGGAGAAGATGGAGCACATATAGACATGCCGGTGGTCTACAACAAGCCACTCACGAGATCCCGAGCAAAGAGCCTGCGTACAAGAATCAACGCGTACGTAGCTCAAGTGCTCCTCAACAACCGTCAGGAGTTCAACAACCAAGAGGGAGACATCAGCGGCAATTTCCCAAAAGCCAAGTCCCTCTTCGTCATCAATGAAGCCCAAGGAACTCGATCAGGTGGCTTCGTGAACAACAACAACAACACCAGCAGCAACTTACCATATCAAGACCGGCACATCTCAAC
>CM071875.1:1828219-1841977 GCA_036759665.1 Gynandropsis gynandra
GAACGGAGGCTTTTGAAGACTCTATCTCATCCAGAAGTATTCCCCAAAGCTTCCCGCGGCCCCTTTTGAAGACTCTTCCCAACGACTCTTTCCCTTCCCCACGATTCACTTTCCTTTTCTTGGCTCAAATCAAGGCTACAACGGCCACCCTCAAATTGCGCCCTAGACTTAAGCTTTTCCTTCTTTTTTTTCTCTCTCGGTTATGCTTATAAAACTGAGGCTTATTGTTTCTACAAAAGACATCTTTGATTAATAAAAATTTCTGAGTATTTCTTTATCTCTGCGAGACTCGCAACCCTAGTTCGTGATGCGTTCTCAAAGTTAAATAAAATAACCTAAACTACCCGCAAGTGCACGTCACGTGTGTAGTATTTTAGGTGTCGATCCCTCAGAGACTACGCAACACAATCTAAACTCGAACTATGAATCAAACTTGCTAACGAACAAATATGATTGAAGAATGAAATACTAAAAGTAAATAAATGAATTGGTTCTTAACGATAGGACAAACGTTCTAGGAATCCAGTTTCACCACAAGACTACCGAAACCAACGATCAATCTATCTATCATGCAATTCCAGTTTAAGCTATCTAAGGCAGACGATCCTAATATGATATCTACCCTCTCTCGAGGCATAGACACGTGATCTAGACAAGTTGCCCCGTACTTTCATGGCTAACACCTTGAACTGAACACATAAGATCTATGATTCATCCGTTTAACCCTCAATCGTTGCTACCCTACTTTCGTCGTCTAACCTCGGTTGTTCTAAACCTGATCTTCTAGGACTAGAATTCTCCTTTCGGTCCTTCTCCTAATCCCTAACACATGTATCTACGCGGCCGTCGCAAACACAAGTAAATTCAAGCACTCAGATAAAGAATAGATAAACGAAAACGGGATGATGCATTCAAAGATAAATAGAAAGTGGTTCCTGGATAGCCAAGGGCTAACCCTTCTCCTAGAACAAAAAAACTACTCGCTCATGCGTCTGTAAACAAACATAAATGAAACAGAAAGTATAAGGAACATGAAAACCAAGCGAAACCGAAGTGTCGGGTTGATCTCCAATGCTCCTCGCTTGCCTCCTCGCAAGAATTCTCCTCAATCCCGAACTGAATGTAAAGTTGTCTTCTAAGGTCGTCCTCTGGCCTCTTTTATGTCTCATAAGTCGGTCTGTAAGTTGCCTTAATCTCCCCCACGAGTTACCTTTTATTTTAAGTTAATTTTACTTAACTTGGCTGATAACTCGGGTCGCGACCTGCTCGGGCGCTGAATGTGTCCGCTCGGGTGCGGCTAGGTCAAGTCGCGCAGGTCGTGGCCTGCAAGGGATGCCCGATCGGGCATGATGTCCGCCCGCTCGGGTATAAGGCAGCTGGTCGTGCATTTCCTTGCCCGAGTCGTGCGTGAATGCGCACCGAAATTCACCGTAGCCTTTGCCTGATCATGCATGAGTTGTGCCCGACCGGGTGGAGGCTCCTCTTGCTAGATCTCGTCCCGTTTGTCCCGTGATGATCCCCGAAGTTGCTCCTTAGCTCTGTGGTCCTTTAGCTCCGAAATGATCCAAATACGCGTAAAAACATATAAGAACATGAAAACACGAAAACAAGTAAAACGGATACGGAATCATACGTAAAGCAACACATATATATAAAAAACGTCTCTTAAATCGTGCAAGAAATACGTATGAAAACGAGATGATCAGTTCGCTTTGAGCTCCAGGAGTCCAAACCGAATGTGTGATTGTATCGAAGGTCCCTTCCGCAGCCTTCGTGGTGTCCTACGATCCACCCTTCCTCACCATCACTTTGAAGGACCGAACGAGCGCCCCCTTTGGCCTGTTCCCCTTCGTCTGCCCTCACCATCGTCGAGTTTCGGCTAGAGAGTGCCCCCAGGCCTTCTACCGACTCAACGCAGACCATACTTGCGGCTAAAGCCTTGGTGCTTGTATCACTAGGTTCACCAAGGCTACCCGCGAGAAAGTAAATCGAAGGTAAACTAAACAAGCCACCGCAACTCTCTCCACCAAACAAGACTTCAGACAAATGCTAAACCTAGAGCAATCGAGGATACTTATTTCTTTTCCGAGCTTCTTTTTTTCTTTATTCTTTTTTTCTTTTTCTTTTTATGTCTTCTTTTTCTTTTTTTTTTTGTTTTTCTCATTATGCATACACACTAGGCTTCTAGGACGTCGCATTTGAAGGGATCCATCCTCTACTTAGACCCAGACTACCGATGACGGTATACTCATGCATCTCGTTCAAGAGTGCAGCGGAGTAAGCGGCATTTTTATTGTGTCATGTCCTTAGGATGTAGAAAGATGATCACCAACCCACCACTTAGACCCGAACCATCGAAAGAATATCAAGGTCGATGCACTCATATCGATTTTAGATCATGTTTTAGGCATTATTTCTATCGACAACAGAGTGTTAGTGTGTGCTCTTAATCTGCAAAATAAGCTCGATTTCATACGATCTAATAATCCTCATAAAAAAGAAGTAAAGCATTTTCTATACAAAGTATGACCATCTGGATAGAAAGAAAAAACGATAAACTAGCATAGCAACCTCGTCTAAACCTCCCACAAGCAACACTAGGATTCCCAAAGAATTATGACCTATTGTTTTTCAGCCGACTAGTAAGCTCTAACTCTTAGGAAAAATCTAGCTCAAACATGGAAAATCTCACGAAAAAGGCCACTTCTTAAGTATCCTAGGTTTAGGGTTCATCTCAAAACGTGGCATCGGACAAATGCCCGGGACGACTCTGACTCAGAAAGCAAAAACAAACTAAAAATCTACGAAATCAAAGAGAAAATAAAAGAAAATAAACGAAATCACCTGACAAACGTGAGCTGTTCCCCCAGACTTGAATTGGACGGTGTCCTCGACGTGAAGCTCCGATAGAGGGTAAGAGAAGTGAAGTCACGTTTGTAGTGGTATTTTTTGTTTTTTTCTTTTTGTTTTTTTAATTAACCGAGTCTTAAACTAAAAAACTTAGAAAAATAGAAACAAACAGCTGGATTGCCTCCCAGAAAGCGCTTATTTAACGTCTTTAAGTTTTGACGTCTCCATTCCTCATGCGTGCGCGATGGGTCGAACGGAAAGGGAAATGGAGTTTCCACTTTCGATCGGTTAAGCGGCTTGGTAGAGCTTTAGACGCTGTCCATTTGCTTTGAATGTTCCACTTGAATCGCTCCATAGTTCCACTTCTCCATGTGTGAAGACTTCTCGTACCTGAAAAGGACCAGACTAACAAAACCGTAGGTTGCCCAAGAAAAGCTTAGGACGAGAATTGAAGAGTAGAACTAAGTCACCTAGTTGGAAGTCATGAGGTAGGATCTTTTTGTCGTGCCATCCCTTAGTCACTGCATCTTTCTTTGGTATATCATGCACGGGATTCACTCGTTCGCTGCCCGAGGTTCGATAATTGGTATCTGCATCGAAAAGTTTCATGATGTCTTTTTCCATTACCTCTTGCAAGTGCGGGTGCAGCCTCCTTTGAGTTTCGGTGGAAGGTCCGTGGCTGTCTTCCGTATAATTTCCGTGCATACATGTTGAAGAGCTGACTTTCCTACGTTTCTTTACGCGTGTGGGTTGTTTTCTCATCTCATCTGTAGTCAAGTTAGCATTCATAACAGCAGGATATGTTTTATCGCATTAAATGTACTCATACCGAAAAGAATATGGAGGTGGCTCGGGCTCAAGTTTGGACGTCTTCTTCATTGCGAAACCAGCGTGCATTTTGTGTGGTATCTCCTGACGTGTGGCGTCTCCTAGTGCTTCAACAGCACTCATGAATTTCGTGTACATCTCAGCTCCTTCGTCCGTAAATCCTGCATCTTCGCAAACTCGTGTTAAGCATCGATAAGAGGATCGGAAACACTTACTTGATCATGCGTGTCTTTTGCTAACTCATCCAACGAATCGACTGTAAAGTAAGACTCCTTGGACAAGGGTCCGTTCATGGGGCTGGACAAGTTGAATTCTATCGTCTCATCTCTGACACGTAAAGAAAGTTTTCCTTGTTGTACGTCTATCATGCAACCTGTAGTAGCTAGGAATGGTCTACCAAGAATAATAGGTATCCTAGCATCTTCCTTTATTTCAAGTACAACAAAATCAGTGGGAATGAAAAAATTGCCTACCTTTGTGGGAACATTTTCAATAATTCCCACCGGATATCTTACCGAACGATCCGCAAGGCGTAGCGACATCTTTGTAGGTCTGAGATTCCCGAAGTCCATCCGCTTGAAGACCGAGTGTGGCATGATACTCACGCTTGCTCTTAAATCACACAAAGCATTATCAATGTCAAGATTACCTATTGTGCATGGAATGGAGAAGCTTCCGGAGTCCTTCAACTTTGGGAGCAGCGTGTTTTGAAGAAGTGCACTGCATTCGTCGGTGAGTGCTACCGTCTCGTTCTCTTCGGTATGCTTCTCTTTGGAAAGAACCTCTTTGATGAGTTTGGCATGATTAGGCATCTTTTGGAGGGCTTCAACGAATGGGATGTTGATGTCAAGCTTCTTGAGACCCTCTACGAATCTGCCCACTCTTTCTTCGTTCTTGCTGCTCACCAACCGTTGATGAAACGGTATAGGAGGTTTGTACGCCGGTGGAGCAACGTATGGTTTATCCAAATCTGGTTCAGCTCCTTCCATGAATGTGATGGTACCTCTGCCTCTTTTCATGGACGTACCAGCAGCTTGCTCTTGCTCTTTGGAGGGCGAATGCTCGATCATATCATTGATGCATACAGAAATAGCGTTAACATACTCTCTCGGGTTTAATTCGGGCTTACCTGGAAGTTGTCCGGGATTCCGAGAGGATGAGGTAGCTTTCTATGCTACGGAGTTCTCTAAGCTCTTCACATGGTTGCTCAAGGATTCCATCTGAGTTTTGAGCTCGTTGATCGCTGTCCCCACATCCGCATGGAATTTGGCTTGAGTTGAATGTTGCTGCCTTTGCTCCTTGATAAATTCAAGCATTACCACCTCAAGGTTAGATGAAGGGGCTTAAGGAGGTTGAGGAGCTTGCGCAACTTGCGGAGCATGCTGAAATTGCTGGTTATTTTGCTGGTATGGCTGTTGTGGTTGCTGAAATTCCGAATACTTCATCGGTTGAGTCGTTCGGTATGACAAGTTCGGGTGATTCCTCCAATTTGGGTTGTAGGTATTCCCGAATTGCGTGTTTCTTTGCTACTGGGCATAGTTCATGTGTTCGAAGTCTTCATGTACCGTGCATTGATACGCTACATGCTTCGTATCTCCGCAATTCACATAGTACATGGCGTTTGCTGCGTTACCCGTCGCTCTGCTCTTATTCGGCTCGTATAGGCGACGAGTGATGTTAGGCATACCTTTCGGTGTTGACCACATGGTGTGGTTCATGGCAAGGTTATCAATCAGTTTGTATGCCTCCTTGACGCTCAGATCCATAAATGATCCTCTAGCAACGTTATCCAACGTCGTTCGGTGTTCATCTGAAATTCCGTTATAAAAGGCTTGGATAACGTACCACTGCTCGAGACCATGGTGTGGACACATTAGAAGATCCTCGGTGTTCATCTGAAATTCCGTTATAAAAGGCTTGGATAACGTACCACTGCTCGAGACCATGGTGTGGACACATCTGTAGAAGATCCTTAAATCTGTCCCACGCTTCAAACAAAGTTTCTCCATCTCTGCATCTAAACGTTGTGATTTCCCCCTCATCTGAATCGTCTTGCTCGGAGGGAAGAAGCGTGATAAGAACAATGTGCAGAGCTGGTCCCAAGTCGTGATTGAACCAGCTGGGAGCGATTGCAGCCATGTTTTTGCTCGTCCCCCAATTGAGAAGGGGAAGAGATGCAATAAGATTGCGTTCTCTGAGACACCGTGTATCTTGAACGTACCAGAAAGCTCAAGGAAGTCTTTGAGGTGCTGATGGGGATCCTCGTGATTTCCACCCATGAATTGCTTCTGATAAAGCAAGTTGATCATCGCCGGCTTAATCTCAAACTGTTCTCTAACAACAACATGCATCCTTATGGCTGTTTATACGTTTTTCATGTTCGGCACCACATAATCTCTGAGGCGATGTGGTGGAGGAGCCTGTGGTTCTCGCGGTTGAGGCGCGAGTTGCTGCTGCTGCATGTGCCCTAAATTACCGAGAGGTCAATTAAGTTTTTCGTGGCCGTTCTGATTATCCATATCTCATTGATCTGATAGCTCTATTTTACCTTCTTCCTTGCCCTTTCTCAGTTGTCTGTAAGTACGCACGATCTCGGGGTCGATTTGGAGTAGATTAGAAGCACCTTGAGATCTGGTCATAAACCAACAAAGGACAAATAAACGGAATTAGGTAGAAAGAAACGAAAGAAAAGAAAACAAAAACAAAAACAAACAAGAAAGACTCTAGGCTCGAATCTAAGACGTGTTGACGATAGTCCCCGGAAACGGCGCCAAAAACTTGATGCGTATCAAAGTTAAACAAATATTTAACCTAAACTACCCGCAAGTGCATGACACGTGTGTAGTACTTTAGGTGTCGATCCCACAGGGACTACGCAACACAACCTAAACCCAAACTATGAATCAAACTTGCTAACGAACGAAATATGGTTTTAAAAATGAAATACTAAAAACAAATAAACAATGAAATACTAAAAGTAAATAAACAAATTAGTTCTTAACGATGAGACAAACGTTCTAGGAATCCAGTTTCACCACAAGACTACCGAAACCAACAATCGACCTATCTATCATGCAATCCCAGTCACGTTATCTAAGGCATACGATCCTAATATGATATCTACCCTCTCTCAAGGCATAGACACGTGATCTAGTTAAGTTAACCCCTACTTTCGTGGCTGACACCTTGAACTAAACCCATAAGATCTGTGATTCATCCGTTTTACCCTCAACCGCTGCTACCCTACTTTCGTGGCCTAACCTCGGTTGTTCTAGACCTGATTATCCGGAATTAGAATTCTCCTTTCGATCCTTCTCCTAAGTTCATAAAACATGCATCTACGTGGCCATCGCAAACATAAGTCAGTGAGCACTCAGATAAAAAATAGATAGACGAAAACGGAAAGATGCATTCAAAAATAGATCAAAGTGGTTTCGGGATAGCCAAGGGCTAATCCCTTCTCCTAGAACAAAACAAACTACTCGCTCATGCGGTAAAAAACAAACAACATCATTGAAGTAGAAAGTCTAAAGAACATGAAAACCAAACGAAACCGAAGTCTTGAATTGGTCTCTAATGCTCCTCGAATGTCTCCTTCACAAAAGTCTCCTTCTTCGATTCCCTCTCTACTCTCACTCCTCGATTCAAAACTGAAAACTAACTCTCAAACTGAACTCCCTTCGACCCCTAGCTCTTGTTCTTCCTTTTCCTTCTTCTTTCCTTTCCTTTTCTCCTCATTTTTCCTTTTGGCCGTTCAGTTCTTTTCCTTTTGTTGCAGCAGCCACCAATTTTTGCCTTTTCATGAGTTTTCCATTCTTGATTAAGTTGGACAAAGTTTCCATTACTTTCTCCAGCAAAATATCTCTTATTCCTTTTCTTTAGAGTCGTTTTCATTTTTGTATAAGTCACCAAAAAGTTCCTTTTCGTTTTAAGACAAATTAACTTATCTGGTGTTGCAGGTGACGGACGCGACCCGTGCGGGCTGAGTGTGTGCCCCGCGCGGGTGCAGCGCAACGATCGCGATGGAAAACAAGGCCTCCCCGCACGGGCTAGGGAGTGCCCGCTCGAGCTGGGGTGTGCCCTGCGCGGGCTGGAGCCCCGAGCGTGCTGATGGCTTGCCCGACTCGTGCTCAATTTCGTGGACCAATTGCCGAACTAAATGCCCCGCGCGGGCTGAGCTTGTTCCTCGCCGATTCTCGTCCTGTTTGTTCCGTGATGATTCTCGATGTTGGTATTTTGTCTCGTGTACGTCATTTAGCTCCAAAATAAACCGAATACGCATTAAAACCTGTAAGAACATGAAAAAACGAAAACGAGTAAAACAGATACAAAATCATATGTAAACATCGCATCTATATCGTAAACATCTCTAAAATCGTGCAAGAAATACGTATGAAAACGACATGATCAATAATGCTAATAGATTTGAAAGTAGAATTGATACGAAATTTTCCCGATTGGTGTTACCTATATGAGATTGATGTGGGGTCGCATCTATGAGAACCAAGATGCTAAGTTATCTAGAAATCTCATGAAGAAAGGATATGTTCAGGATCAGAGTGAACACAACTGTAAGAATTGAAATATTTAAGTTTGGTATGTGTGATATTTATTGTCTTGATTTACTATGATGTGTGAGTAGTTTAAGACTTTAGCTCACTAACTCAAAAATTTAATCCGATAAATACTCACAATGAACGGTTCAAGTCTAAAAGACACATTTCAAATGCATACTTCACAAGAATTCTCAGAAGAAAATCTTATTTTCTATTCAAATGTGGGGTATTATTAAGTTTAAATAGAAAATATTGGCTATTGTAGGCACATGTGGGATGCACATGCACTGCACATGTCATTAATGAAGTCCCACATTGGAAATGGATACAATCAATGAACTTTGTATAAATGTTCATACGTATAAAGATTTAAAATGGGCAATAAAATGTGCATTATAATAGGCTATTGGGATCTTGGTTGAGGCGGATCAGACCGGATTTCTTTACCGTTTGTATTTGGTCTTTGGTGATGAAACGGTGCGTTTGATGAAGCGGTGCATCTATTCAAACGCTCCAAACGCTCATCCGATCATTCGAAAAAAAAAACACAGAAAAACCATTCATTTACCTTTAAGATTCTAAGAAAGTCGCAAAGTAAATTCGGCAAGAGATCAATCTATTGTGATCATTGAATCCTTAAAACTGAATAGGACAAAAATTTATGTCTTAGGACACTACAAATGCAAGTCTCGATCATCTGAAAAATCTGGTATTCTTTGTTGTTGTTTTCTATTTAATATTTGTTTAATATTCGTTTATAAATTATACATTCGAATATATTCAAACTCACTCGGTTATAACAATAATACTCTCCCTCACGCTTAGAGTTCGATTTTGGACCGTAAATATCACAATCAGAAGTCCAACATCGTTATATATTCTAATCGGGACGAACCTAACTTTAATACGATATCAAATATAATAATGAACAAACTTTAACTCTTTAACTAATTTTTAAAATTAATAAATTGAATATTTATACTCTTTAACTTAAAATCCTCAATTTTTCGCTCTTTCCTTCTTCTCCCTCTCTTTCTCTTTCTGCGACTTGCTTTTTTGTTAATCCAAAAGTTGTTTCCTTCCTTACCATCAATCAATCTCTATTGTATATCCGCCTCTTGGTCCCGCATCACCATTACATTGAAGAGTTTGCATGGTGATGGTATCTGTCCGTCGAGAACAAAGAAAGATCCAATGATGCAGAGTCGTTCATTCAACAAGAAATCAAGACGATCTAATATTTAAAAAATTAAAAGATTTGCACCCAAAAGACATTTAATGCAACGGTGCATAGACAACACATAGTGAAAAAAATGGATGTTTAGGAGGACAACACGTGTCTTTAGACAATGTTCATTAAAGCTTATGTTTTAGGTATTCTAAGATATTGACACCTGAATTAACATTTTTCATGCAAAATATTTATATGCTCATGTAATAAGATATATAAACTACACGTATTATAATATATTTCGTCGTTTCGATATTTCAACAAATTTATCGGTTAAAATTTTTTTCCAATTGATATCAACATACGTTATTCTGTGAAATCGGATACTAATATTCATTACGGAAAATATTGGATTTTTCGAATGAAAAAATTATTCTTTGATTTATCTAAAAAATTATTTTCAAATGTTTTTGAGATATATTATATTGTTTTTAATTTATTTTTAATTAAGTTTTATCTATTTGTTTTCAATTATAAAAATATATTTTAAAAAACTTTTTCTTTCTTTCTTTCTTTGTTTTCTCTTTGTCCTCCCTCGTCCTTCTCACCTCACATTTTTTTCTTCAATAAATTATTTAAATTAAGGATAATTAAAAATTTGTTCATAATTTAGGGGTCAAAAAATTCGTTTGAATTTAGGGACGAAAAAAATTTGTCTGAATATAAAGATAAAAAAATTGTCCGAATTTATGAACGGAATTAGGGATGAAATTTTTTGTTTGAGTTTAAGAACAAAAGTAGGGATGACATTGTTCGTCTCGAATCCGTTTGATTTTTTTCTCCAAAAAGTACAATTCTACAAACTTTTATACACAAAATACAAATGTAAGTTATTTTAACTTTGAGTTAGTTTTATATATTATTGTTGATGTTTTGTTATGAAGTTGTATTCATATTAAAGTTAGTTTGATTTTATAGATGCCTTCGAGATGTTTCATCTGGACGAAAAATTGTTGGCAAGTTCCACTGCAATGCGCCACCATCGCCTCTCCGACCTATCGTCCTTTGTCCATATCTTTTACTACATCAATTTTCAAAAAGAACAATGACATGTTCGATAGCAATCAATTAAATAAAAAACGTTGATGAAAATTTCACTCGTCTAAAAAATATCCGAAACAATCAGAATAGACTTTATGATAATTTTAATATTATTAATTTATTATAATATAAATTATATTATCTTTATTGTATTACAATTTTTATTTTCAAGTTTGAGGTAGATGATATGATTAAACATATAAATAGTCGCATCATCCACCGTCACTATAGTTTCTTTAGCAAATGATGTTATAGTGTATTTACTACCAACGGAGTAATTGCATTGTAAATTGTTTATAATTTTTTATGATTTTAAAATTCTAATTATTTTAAAATTAAATTTACTAATTTATATATTTAAAATTTTTTTATAAAGATTTTATATATGGTGTAAGAATAACATATTAATCATCTATATCATCTATTGAATTTGTAGTCGAAACACCTTTAACAAAGAGGTCGATTCAAGGAAAAATGATAAACACGAGTACATTGATTTTCGGTAGAGCGAACCATTAGGAACGTGACCAGGAATATCACACTATAATTTGAACCTCTCCTCATGAATGAACACAGCTCCAAAACGATAACACTTTTTTAGATATATATTATAAAATTTCGGTGATTATTTAAATTTTAATTATAATTTTTGTTAATGATTTTTGTATTTTAGTGAATATGGTCGTATAAGCGGAGATTTTACATTCTAGGCTCTCTAAAAAAGATATTATACAAGATGATTCGAACATAACCATTTTAGTTAAATAGGCATACTCCCAAGACTATCGTATAAAACATCTCGAGATTCGTATACGTGAGCAAGGTACTAAGATGCGTTATAAGGAGGGTGCCTTATAACTCATGATGCCTTATAACTTATGATCGACTAACTTTACAATCCCGCACACATGACCAATCATCTTTTTGTGAGAGGAAAGAACATCAACAAGACGTGGTCCAACAATATCTTCCAAAATGACATTGTCTCACGGGTCAACGAGAGTTGTTAATCTCGACGTGAAAATAATAAACTACGGAGTAGATGAGTTTGATTGAGTCTATCCTAATATAGTACCCATTTAATACATGGATTTGATTAAACAAATCAATTGATATCCCAAATTTCAAAAGTTTTTCGTAACTTAGAAACAATATAAACAAAAAAATCTAACATTTTCATGATGTGTTTTATATATGATCATGCACACTATTTGGATGTGATTTGAATTTTCTATAATCTTTTAAATAGTCTTCTGTTCGTTTTTTCATTTGCAAACGAATTGCATTCGGTTGGTTAATAGTGTTTTTGTGGTAGATAATCGAAAAAGAATGGTGGATTTGTGTTGGGATATTTTGATGATTAGTGCATAATTCATGCGTTTCAATTTATTTAGTCTCCCATGATTTTTTTTCCATGTGGACCACCATACATAACATTATATTATATATATATACACATTATCCGACTACCACTAAAGCGTAAATTAATAATGTATAGAGAAATTTGTATATGTAATTTTCTCGAGTTAATGATGGATAAAAATTAGAAACATAATCTATTACTATAGTTGATATGTACATAAATAGAAATATCAAATCATTTTTAAAGACCAGTTGAAAATTTATTGATGGATTTGCTAATGGTTTATAAGATTCATTCTATACTATAACCCAAATAAGTTAATTTAAATGGTCAGTAGTTCAAATTCCATATTACTTAGGTCTCAGGTCATTCTATACTATAACCCAAATAGGTTAATTTAGTAGTTCAAATTTCATATTATAATGGTTACGAGTTAAATTGAACCGAATCTAATCGGTTTTTAAATATTTATATCCGATCGGTGTATTAGGTGGAACTAGACATGTCTTTCACCATTTAACAACAACAACAATGATGATTATGACAACGACGATGATGATATGTTTGGTTTTATCTATTTTTTTATTTATTTCATCTATCCATGACAGAAGGTGGAGGATAGATATTACACTAGAATTTTGAGAGCCAGAAAACAGATTTCAAAAAATGACAGATTTTAAAACACTTTATAGATAAGAAATAATTCTCAAGAAATTATTGTATTTCAAATTTTTAGATTGAAAAGAAAATTAAAATTTTGATAGACCACAACATATGTTATCTCGAATAGAATTATCCCGCAATATAAAGAAAAAAAAGTATATATCTACGCATTTTAATAATAAAATTTAATAAAAAAATATAAGCTTTCTTATCTATTGCAATTTTTTAAACAGTGAAATACAAATAGACTGAAAATTTATGTTCGTTTGAAAATTTCCTTAAAAGCTAATTTTAGATTCTTCTCTCCATCCAAACAATAAGGCCGCTATACTCATGAAGAAACATGTTAATTCAATAATCGGTTCTCCATCAATAATCAATGATATGTAATATCAATTAAATAAAATTTCCAATTTCACGTAGTTATATAATTTTATTTTCCCAAAATTAAAATGCTAAATTCAACAAAAAAGAAAAAAATGTCAAATATCAGGGCGCGGAACAAAGGCGAAAAAAGATTCATACAGTTATGTCTGATAAAACATGGGTCTTAAATGGGCCTGAAGAGTTTCACTTCAATAACAAGGCCCAAACCTAATACGAAAGCAGTCACTCAGTCATAGCAAAGCAGGTTTCTCATCGTTGCATTTGAATCTTTCTCCTCGTGCGTTTACTTCTTTCTCTTCACTGGTAGTGTTCGATCCTAATTCCATGACTATTCTCTTGGATTTTGGTTTTTGCAGACTGAAAAGGTCTTCTTGAAGTAACCCAAGGTTTTCCTATGGTAATTTGTGAGATGCAGAAAACAATTTTTCACTCTTTGGTTTATAGTTTCTGGGTTTTTCTGCTTTATCACAAATTTATTTATTTTGTCCTTTTTTTATTATTCACTTCTTGACTTTTATTTTGTCAGTATTAAAATAAGATTACAAAATGCAGGAAAGAAAAGAATCGCAATATAGCATGGAAAAAAAATTGAAACTATCGCAGGGCTTAATTTTATCCACGTCATCAATTTTGACAATCTGACGGTGGAGTAATTGCCACATACATGTATTCACTATTCACCAAGCATTCTCTTTTATATAGTATAAGATTAGAATATCTAGTATAATATTTTTGAAATATTATGTGATCAATATAAAATTTTCTAATTATAGTATTTTTTTGTTATTTTTTATAATATATATTAAACTAATATTATATATCAAGTTTCTTAGTTATTT
>CM071875.1:1852886-1871755 GCA_036759665.1 Gynandropsis gynandra
GTCAAGGTAGAATATGAAGAGGACTAATGTTTTAGATAATTTGTATGATATAGTATTTTATTTGTATTGATTGTTTTAAATATTAAATTATATTTTTTTATACATTTTGAATTAGTATCTTAAAGTTTAATATTTATTAATATTTTATTTTTATTTTTATAAATTCGTCATAAAATCATCGTACATCTGTTGATTATACTATCATAACATCAACGGACATCCTTGATATATTTAAAATTTCTCTCAAAAGTACCAATAGACTTCTGTTTTCGAATTTTTTCGCCAAAAATTTCAACGGAAACCATTAATAATTATTCCAACATATACTCATCGAAATTTCAACATCCTTACATGTAAAAATCCATTGATATTTTTTCAACGGATTTTGATTGATAAAACACCGTTTAGAAACTGCAACAATCGCTCATCACGATAATTACCTTGCCTCGTATTGTTCTGCAAATGTTCATGGTTTGAGGAGATGATAACCCATGACGTGACTACCTTGCCTAGTCACGTGATGACCACGTGATCTATTAAAATCACCTGCATAAGGCACTTGTTGACACACACATACAAGTAGGTTATCATTGTTAGGGGTGGACACCTACGGGTACCGGCGAGATTCTTGTTACCCGCACCCGAACCCGTCCCGCGCGGGTAATTAGTTTTACTACCCGTACTCGTACCCGCAGAGTGCGGGTATCCGCTGTTCGGGTACCCGCAAAAACCCGCCAAAACTTTTATAACCCGCGGGTACCCGCCCCGTTAAAAAAAAATTAAAACTCAATAACAACATAACATAAATCTAAATCAAAGTCTTACAATATTTAAAAAATTACAAAGCATAACAATATAATTCTAAGTCTTGAAACTTCAAAAATTACAAACTATCACAACAAAAAAAGTTTTTCACAAAGTTTATATAAATCTCATTCCGAAGAATATCTTTTGTCAATATATGCGGAAGCTCCACCATTAGTCGTCGGATTTGGGAAATCTACAAATAAAACAAAAACATAAAAAAACATACCATCAAATATATAAAATACTGATAAATATGAACAAATATAAAAAAAATGGTACCATCTTCGAATTTCTCAATGTCTTCTAAAGTCAAGTCAAGTGTCTTCTTCATTCTCACTGCCATTGCCTTTTTACTTTCATCAACTGCTGAAACCATTTGCTTAATTTTAAAACCAGCACCAAATATCTCTTTCATGTACTCATTCCCTGTGACATATCATGAACCCGATATTTTTAAAGTTGAATCATAAAAAAATTTCAAAATCGGTAGCAAACATCGTGCATAAGTCCAATCATCANATTTTTTGTGAGGTCTTCTACATATTTATCTCCTTCTAACTCAAGCATATCAAAACCTTCTTTTTAAGTCTTAGAGCTGATTCTAACATTAAATATGTGGAATTATGATCATTTTCATTAATGCTTTTCTAGTTGCATTTTCACTAAGGCTCTGCAATATGTTTCTACATTAAGTACAGTTTGTATTGTTGGAGACGGAAGAAACAAGCACTTGTACCTCCGCATTCAGTTCTTCTAGGACAGGTCCAAGGACATGATCTGGACAGAACTCGTCTGGACTGAAGTTGCAGAGTATTCTTTTGATCAGTTGAAGACCAATTGAAGGGCATACCTACAGAATATCAAGAAAGGTTCGATGAAGCACAGTCTTAAGAGGGACTGACCAAAATCACTGAGATCTCATATTCAAACAAACCTCTTCTCTGATTGAGCAGTCCATAAGCATGTCTTTTGGGAGCATCAGAAGATCACTAAGTTTATTGAGTAATACAAAGGATTTATGACTTCTAAAGAGAAAAAAACAAAATAGAGGACAAAGCCGAATACCAAACAGAATAGGAGAGAGGAGAGCGGCGGCGGTGTTCGAGAGGGGAGAGAGAGGAGGCTAGAGCGTCGGGCGAGCAGCGTCGAGCGGGGGACGTCGGCCGAGCAGGAGGAGAGCGGCGGCGGTCCCTAGGGGGAGGCGATTTCAGTTTTCAGAGGCGATATATGCCTAAACGGGAGGCGATTTCATTTCAGTGTTAGGTTTAAGGGAAAAGAAGGTTAGGTTTAGAGTTACAAGAGCATTTAGGTAATAAATATTAAAATCAGGGACATTTATGTAATTTTTTGTGGATACCCGCGAGTACCTGTTTGTGAAACAAAAAAACCCGTCCCGAACCCGAACCCGCGGGTATTGAAATTAAATTACCCGAACCTGAACCCACGGGTACGAATAGTTTTTTGCGGATTCGGGACGGGTTCCGGGACGGAACGGGTAGGGCGGGTTTTTTTGCCCACCCCTAGTCATTGTCAGCTACAAATGCGAGAATCTATACGTTTTGCTACCGTTGATGAAATGTACGATTTGTAACATTGAAAGCTGAAAAAACCCACATAGTGGATGGATACAGATATAAAAAAGCATTCAAGTTTTGCAAGAACACATAAATTTCAGTCATTCTTTAAAAGCTAATACTTGTGCAGAGATTTCGATACAAACCAACAGCAGAAGAAGAAGTGTTTTATCAGATAATTTGGAAATCAGCCGTCTGCTGGGCAAGCTCCACCACCATGGCCTCGTCGAAAAACTTGTTGATGCTCACATCTTCGCTCATTCCCTGCAAATTGATGCATTTCGTACGATGCTTTAATTGCTAAATAAATCCCTCAAATCCAATGTTCTACGACTTTATACAAGTATCACAAGGAGACCCTTGAGTGCAAAATTAGTACCTTTCTACGCCTAGTCTTCACCATGAATTCACGCGCGAGATGCTGAATAGGAGCGGGCTCAAGCGGGCGTAAAACGATACTCTTGTCAAGAGGGTCTCCTGGAACTATGGCCCAATGATCGAAGACCGACATGCAAAAGGCTTGTCCCTGCGTGTGGTACCTCAGATCCGTCTCAAACCCGAATGATTCTATCACCGGTAGGAACGCCTGATTGCCAGAAATCAATGGAACAAAGGGATAAATAACAGAGAACAATATGATATACGCAGCAAAAAAGAGATGAGTAACAGACCTTCACGATATACGCAGGGGTACCAGGCTGAGGAATGTCAGACGTGACATGCCCACGTCTACGTGACAGCACCGTGTAGATTGCAGTCACACAATCAATTGGTGTTTGAATCTGAAACAAAATATACAATTAGGACGACACGGGTCAAAGAATGCATAGGAAAAGAGCGAGATTAGCGAGAATCCATTTGTAGCCAAAGATCAATCATATAATCAACGAGAAATGTGATTACGAAAGGATATACCTCTACATAATACACAGGCTCCATTAGCCTGGGAGTTGCCATAAGAAAAGCTGAATATGCCACACGACGTGCTGTGGGAATGATTTGACCAGAGCCCCGATGCAACGGCTCAGGAGCAATCCTCGCATCAACTATCTTAAACTTAACATTCCTGATAGGCTCATCGCAAAGGGGTCCTTCACGTGCACCCCACTGGAATCTGTAGCACACAAAAGGAGATTAAACATGTGCAAACAATAAAAGGGAAACAACCCGTAAGAGTCGTAAATTAAGCAAATGAATTACCCTTGAACAATAGAATCCTTGACGGCACTCAATAAATTTTTGTCAACTTCAGTTGGTAATGTGTCATCCAAGAGGATATTAGGCCCCTGCTTATTATGCAATAAACAGTCAACACATGAATTCAACAAACTAGTTCGAAAGGCAACCACGATGATTAGGATCGTATTCCGAGAGAAAAAGTCTCGCGGGTACCTGCTTGTCAGGTCCAAAAGCCCAAATGGAACGCGCTGCGAGTAAATCCCAGTCATATTTCGTCTTGAAGAAGTCACCCAGTTGTTTCCTGTTCCAATCAATGCTAACAACACCGTTCTCAATGTCCTCCGCAAGTCCTCTATCCAATGGCTCCGCAATCTTTGACATTAAAAAAGCACGTCTATAAAAATCGGGGTCAAATGATGAGCGTAAAAAGAGGCGTATCTCACCATAGTTATTTTGTTCTTCTTGTTCGGTGTCTCAGCAAAACACTTCATTGACGAAGATTCAACTACTGTCTCGCAGAATGAGACCACGGGATCTGCGACCTTCATAACATAAGCAGACAATATCAGCTTAAGCTCTCTGAATCAATAAATCAAAATGCAAGTAAGAGATATAATTTAAGTACCTTTACTTCAACTTCTGAATAAAGCTCTCTGAGGTCCTTCATGATAGAATCCAAGTACAGTTCACCCGTGCCTAGAATTGTGTGTTCACCCGACTCTTCAACCTTGGTAATAGCAAGAGGATAGCTCTTGCTGATTTTCCTAAGTCCCTCCACCATTTTAGGCAACTCACTCGGATTCAAAGGCTCTGTAGCCGTTTTCACGACTGGAAGAGTATTGAACTGAAGTGGACGGAATATGTAGACATCTTCGTCATAGTTTTCGTTACACAATGTGGCAGTCTTCATGATGGATGCATCAACACCTTCGATGAGAACCCATGAACCGGGAGGCGCACTGCTTATAGGTATCCTGTACCGCGCTTGATAGATCCATAATTTGGTTACTTCCTTTACAGTCATATCTTCCTCATCTTCCGGAGAATACCCTTCTCCTAGTACACGTACACTTTGCCCCGTTTGAATTTTACCGCTATAAACTCTGCCAAAAACATCAAACACACTACAATCTGATTTCGGATACAACTTAGTCACATTCACCATGAGAGGTCCATCAGGATCACATTCTACCATCGATTCATATATAGAAGAATCCTTGGGTCCAGTGTATATATGTTCAACCTTCCTAGTTGCAGCTTCTTTAGGCGAAGGAATATGCTTTACCAGCATATCAGTGAAACCCGATGCAGAACCAAAAACTGCGCTACAGGCTAACCTAAGTAATGGCCGAACATTCAGCTTATATGCAGCATTACTAAGGGTGACTCCTAATTCTGCAAGGGTGGTTTCCACACTCTTCTTATGTTCGCCAATCACTTGACTGTATAATTTGTAGAGCGGCTCAAGAATAAACTGAACGAACGACCTTTCTCCACCACCAGATGGAGGAGTCCTCTTGAACACCCTTCTATCTGAGTGGAAATACATATCTCCCCAAAGACGAGAGGCAAACTTATCTGTATCCATCTGTACCCCGTGAATCTTGGCATACATTTTTGCAAAAGATTGCAATGTGAAGGACCATCCAGCAGTCGCACTAGCAAAACAAACATTTCCAGCAGTTGGGTCTATAAGCGGTAAATTTCCAGCAGTCGTTGAAACAGCCGATATGTGGTTATTAATGACTTCAATTGTATGCCTTAGCTTGTAGTAAGCATCCCTTGGAGGTAATTTGAGCTCAGTTATGAGCCTGTCAACCTTTTTGTAGGAAAAAAAAAGAAGAACGTTTACATTCCACAATAGAATGCCGAACTGTACATCTATGTATAACCATATAAGCTTTGATATTTACCTTGTTGATCACAACAACAATAGGAAGACGGTCCTGGATTGCATGGCGTATAGCCCTCTCTGTGTTTACCTGAAAATGATGAAAAACAATTATAGATATCACATATTACCATATGATCCTAAAAGAAGAAAAAAGAAAGAAGCAAATTCGTACCATCACTCCTTCAGCAGCATCGACAATCAGAACAGCACCATCAGCAAGTCTTAAAGCAGCAGTCATCTCATCAGAGAAATTGACATGTCCAGGGGCGTCCATGACATTACACAGATAAGACTTGGATCTGCTGTCTTCAAGGACAAGAGACATTGGAATCGCCTTGATTGATATATTTCTTTCTTGCTCATCAATTCTCGTGTCTGTATATTTCATGTGCTTCTCATTTTTCACATCAAAAGTAGACATATGATGCGTTTGCTCCACCAACATATCCATAAACAGAGTTTTCCCGTGCTGTAGATGACCCACAAGAGCAACATTCCTCACAAGTGTGGGATTTGACATGAGGCCAATAAGAAACTGCGTCGACACATAAGTAGAAGAATCCTTCACCCCGATCTCAAATTTAACGTCCCTAACAGGTTTAATAATGGGCATCTCAAGAGGCTGCTCGTCTTCATCCATAACCAATGTCTCAACGTCTTCACCATAAACCTCTTCTGCGGTGGGATAGTACTTTTTATCCTCAGGAAGGACCACCTGATTCTCCATATCAACATCGTTGATTGTGGTAATCCAGCCATTAGAAGCTCCCCGATCACGTTCTCCATCTGACTCCTCCTCTTCTGCTTGCTTATCTGCCAGCTCTTCATCTTCTATTTCTTCGTCACTTTCCCCGTCAGACTCTATTTCAGGCCCAATGTAGTTACCAAACTCATCATACAAGCTATCATCCATCTTCTACCAAACCTACAAAAATTGACCCAATAATCAATAAAACTAAAATTCATTTCGGTTTCATAAGCAAATGAACTTCATCGAGAACCAAACAGCGAAAATCATCTCCCCATTTCCATAACAACACCAAAATTAGCAGTTCATCATTTTAAAAATATCATACTACAAGAAAAACTCACTTAGCAGAGAGGAGGCTGGAGCGGCGGCGGTCTGTCGAGAGGGGAGAGAGNCGCGGACGTCGGCCGACCAGCGTCGAGCGGGAACGTCGGCCGAGCAGGAGGAGCGCGGCGGCGGTCAGGGGTATTGATTTCGGTTTTCCAGAGGCTGGGGACGATTTGTTTTCAGAGGGTGGAGAGGGTGGAGGCGATTTGTTTCAGAGGGTTAGGTTCAGGGGAAAAGGTTACAAGGGTAGTTTCGTAATAAATATTAATATTATGTGCATTTATGTAATTTTTTGTTGATTTATTTGATAGTGATACTGTTTTGGTGTAATAATGATGTGATAATGATGTATTTCGAAAAAAATATTTGTCATGCAATCAATAAAAGAAAGATGTTTATTGACATAGTAAAAGAGAGTTTTATGATAAGATTTGTATGTTAGCGATTTCTTTGTCAAATCTGTATTTTTAACAATGACCATAATTTAGTTTTTTTGGAAAATTTTTTCTTTCTGGATATTTGTATTTCTATGGTAAAAACAATAATTATTTAGAAACTATATTAACTATTTTTACATATTTATTTAGAAACTTACATATTATTTTACCATAATATAATAATTAATATTATATTTTTAAATTAATAAATGAAAATTTGAAATTATTTCTAAATTGATGCATAAATATAAACGCCCTTGAATTTATCAATTTAAAAACAATTTTAAAAGTTTATATGTATTATTATAAAATAATAAAAATATTTCCATTAATAATTATGTAAGAAATAGGTAATATATTTTTGAAAATTTAAAATAAATTAGAAATTATAATAAATTTCTTCCCATGTTTAAATATTTTGACTTATATTTTAATTTGATTTGGTTCTATTTTTTTATTTTGTACTTGGGCATGAGGAGAAACCGTTAAAAACGGTTGGAAACGTCGTCGCATCACATGAAACGACGTCGTGTCCAGAAAGTCAATGTAAAAATAAATTTTCAAATCGACCCCTAAATAATTATTTTATTTTAAAAACAGCACATTTTTCCCGATGGTGTTCAGATCAGACCGAACCCGGAATCGATTCCTTCTCTCGTTTTCCTCCCCCTAATTCCGTAATTCGCCGAGCCCTAGGGTTTCAGTTTTGTCAACAAGGCCCCTCCGTGATCATCTTAATTTCTGGTAAATTATCCTATTTCTGGCCCCAATTTCTCTTGACCCTCTTTGATTTTTCGATTGTATAGTCTCCCTAGCCATGATTCGATTATGCTTTTCGATTTAAGGAGTCGGAAATCCCTGTTAAAGAATGCGTATTATGGTTTCTGGTCTGGTTAAGATGTTTGGGATTTGGGCATGGTCAATCAGGGAAAAATTAGGGTTCGTTTGGCCGAATTGTTTTATAGGGTTTAGAAGAGTTTTTATGTGTTGGAGGGTTTTCTATGGCGTTCTTGTTTGGCTTTATGAAATATAAAGTGCCCATTTTTTTACTTTCTGCTTAGATTGGGTCCTCTGTTGCACCCAAATCTGTTTGTTGTTACTTGTATCTTAGAGACTGATAGTAACATCTACCTTTGAGCAAAATGAACATACTCGTCTTTTCCTGGATTGATAGACTGCAAATTTGTCACCTGCATCTCTAAGAGGCAGTATACATATGATGACAGACTTGGTTTGTGCACTTATTTTATTTTTTCATTATTTTGGAAATCATCAGGAATGGGAAAAGGGAAGCTTATATTGATATGTCAATCTGGTGGCAAATTTGTGACAAATGATGATGGGACCATGACATATATTGGGGGAGAGGCAGAAGCTATAGATATTAATCAGGAAACCACGTTTGACAATCTCAAGCTAAAATTGGCAAAGAGCTTGAATTTAGACTATAATTCTCTATCCCTTAAGTACTTTCTCCCGGGGAATAGAAGAACACTTATCACCATGAAGCAAGAGAAGGACATGAGAAGGATGTATGATTTCCATTTGAGCTCAGTCACAGCAGAGGTATTTGTTACAGGAAAAGAAGGGTTTCACCCTGAAGCAGCAGTATCCACGCCTAGTAACAGGTACTGAATCTCTTGCTTCTTGTCTTGGCATATGTTATTTCAAGAAAGCAAGTGTTCTCCGTGTGTTTTGTTATCTTTTCCTGTAGAGAAAGTTACTGTAATAGAGTACGTAGCAGACAACAAATGATGCATCATTGAGCAATATGTTCGTGAACTGTAAAGTATAATATTTCTACTGATGCTTATATAAACTGTTTCCATTTTCATTTGCAGATCAAATGATATGCAAGCAGCTGAGATGGAGACTACACCAGTGGTATCTGGAAGTATAGCCAATGTACCCATTGAAGTTGATACTGAAACACCTGAGCAAAATAGCCTTGTTGATTTCCATGTGAGATCTCGAAAGGTGACCCCCAGAATTACTTCTCTTTCCACAGGCCTTGTTGATATTCCTGTAACATTATCCACCAATCCCGTGGCATCCACTAATTCAACCTCCATTAAGTATAAGAGGAAAGGTAAGAAGAATAGTCCTGCAACCCATATTTCCAAATTGACCCCCAGAAGCATCAAACGGTCAGCCAATGTTACTAATTCAGGTAGCAAAAGTTTGTCTCCTATGTCTCCGAGTGTTTTCTGTGGTATGACCGCTTGTCCATCTAAAAGCCTGAAGAAACAAAGACGTTCAATAGATGGATCTAATGGTGCTGCTCAGGATGAAAATGTCAGGGATACAAGGAGAAGGTCCCTGAGAAATAGGGCACAAATTCAGAAGCCTGTTGTAGAAACCAGTGATGATGACTCCATCAACACTGATGAAGATGATGTCGAGGATGACAACTCTAATGCTGACAATGATCATATGCGGGATGTTGAGATTTATGACCCTGAAGCTGAGCATCTTGACCCTGAATATTTGATGAATTATTCTTCATCTGATGCTAACGGTGGTTCTGTAGAGAACTCCGTAGCTTCATGGAAACGTTGTATTACGGGTGTAGGTCAGGAATTTGAGAGTGTTGTCGAGTTTCGTGAGGCGCTGCAGAAATATGCCATTGCTTGTCGTTTTGGGTACAGATTAAGGAAGAATGAATCGAATCGTGCCTGTGGTGTTTGTTTGATCGGAGGCTGTCCTTGGAAGATATATGCATCGTGGGTTCCATCGGAAAGTGTTTTCAAGATAAAGAAGTTAAATAAAAGGCATACATGTGGGGGAGAATCATGGAAGTCTGCTCATCCCAAGAAGAATTGGGTGGTGAGTATTATCAAGGAGAGGCTGCAGGAGAATCCATATCAGAAAACTAAGAGCATCGCTGATGCAATTCTTCGGGATTTTGGCATTGAACTAAGTTATTGCACGATACGGCGAGGCATCGACGAGGCAAGAGGAGGAATTCACAGTTCTTTCAAAGAGGCATATAAGTACTTGCCCCATTTCGTTAATAAAGTAATGGCCGCAAATCCTGGCAGTTTGATTGATCTCGTGGTTGGCGATGACAGAAGATTCCAACGACTCTTTCTGTCTTTCCAATCTTGTATACATGGTTTTCAATCTGGTTGCCGACCGCTACTTTTCCTCGATGCTATTCCCTTTAAGTCCCGATATCACGAGATTTTGTTGACCGCTTCTGTGTTAGATGGGGACGATGGTGTGCTTCCACTTGCATTTGCCCTGGTGGATATTGAGACCGATGAAACTTGGCGTTGGTTCCTGGAGCAGCTAAAGTTAGCTGTCCCGACTTTGCGGTCTTTAACTTTTGTCTCCGACAGAGAAAAAGAACTGATGAAGTCTGTTTTGGAGGTATTCGAAAATGCCCATCACGGGTACTCCATACATTACTTGATGGAGGATTTTATGAGAAACCTAAGAGGACCCTTTCATGGAGACGGAAAGCCATCCTTGCCGTACTATTTACTGGCTGCAGCACGGGCTGATCGACTTGATGGGTTTAAGATTTACACAGAGCAGATCAAACGGGTCTCTCCTAAAGCTTATGATTGGGTAATGCAGATTGATCCAAAGCATTGGACGAGTGCGTTGTTTGAAGGTGAACCCTACAGCCATATTACCTCTGACGTGGGCGAGATCTACACAAAGTGGATTGAGGAAACACAGGAAGCTTCCATTGTTCAGAAGCTCGAGACACTCGTGGGTAGAATAGTTGAATTGGTTAATAATCGACAGGATAACTCGAGAAACTGGTCGAGCAAACTTGTGCCATCCAAGGAAGAAAGTTTGAAAGAAGAATGTACGAAGGCATATACGCTTAAAGTATTCATCTGCTCTGATTCCCTTTACGAGGTTCATGACAGTGCAGTTCAAATTGTTGACATCACAAAGCAAAACTGCAGCTGTTTCGGGTGGAAACCAACGGGTCTTCCCTGTCGGCATGCAATCGCTGTCTTAAACAGCCGAGGCAGCGATCTCTATGATTACTGTTCGAGTTTCTTTTCTGTTGAAAGTTACCATCTGACGTATTCCGAAGCTCTGAGTCCTGTTTCGACAGATGTGATGTCGTTGGATGATGAAGGCGTAAAAGAGGATGATCAACAAGTACTTCCTCCTCCATTTTCCCGTGTTCCGGGAGTGGAAAAGAGGATTAAGGACCGGAAACGAGGCCGATCTGTGTGTTGTACGAGGTGTGGAGGTGTGGGACACAACAAGGCTACTTGTAAGGACGATCTCTAGTTTTCTTGTTTCAGTCTCCGTTCTCAGTTCTTGTCTCTCTTTACGGTTCATACACAGTTGTACAGTTTGTAGCTCATTAGGTTTTTTTTAAATGCACTGTTTTTCTCTCCACAGATTCTAAAAGTATTCATAAGATAAAATAGTGTCTTACGATTTAAACATAAGTTATTTATGAGAATCTTATTATCTTACCGGAACTTGTACAATATCATGTAATTCATACAAGTCATTAGTTTATAATAATAAAAAAAAGATTTAAAATCATAACTTTCAAGTAGTACTTCATATATAGTTATCAACTATACAATTACATCAGAAGATCATGAATAGGCTATGCTGAACATCTTATTGATTTCTTGAATATAACATTATGTCAAGAATCAAAGTGTTTTACAAAGAATTCAGTGAAGAATCCAAGAGAGAACTTAGCAACTTCATAAGATCAATGTGAACGCTATACCCATGCAAAACTTGTGTTGCCCTTGAGTTTCCCTTTTGTTACACCGGCATAGGAATGACGTTATTCAGTGCAACGCAAGTTTAACTAACCTTGCGTAGCATTCGCGTTACTTGTAAGTTGGTTTGCCGTTGAAAACATTGTCCAAATCAGATTTATGTTGGTCGTTACGTTGGAAACTTCTTAAGATCACCTAAGCCATGCCCGATGAGGTTAGTATTGAGACTAGAAAATTTGATTATATTTTAAATTACTTAATACTCAACTGATAATCGTATTGTTTTTCTATTTTTGCAGATCGTCGAGCCAAATCAATGGATACGTATACTAGGTTTAGGTTTGTTGAAGTTCCAAATCTACGGGAGTTCGAGTGACGAGATGTCGATGGGTATGCACGAGGTCGTGAGCCTCGTGCGACACACCTATGATCTCACCGCATAGGTAGAGGCACAACATGCCAAGATCGCGAGATTCAAATCAAAAGTCGTTAATTTCTATTCGACTATAGAGCTTTTACATCAATTGACGTCGCACTCCACCCTCTCAAACCTGTATCCGTACTATCAATAGGATTTTTTGTCTTCTTCATCACCTCGTATCGACATAGCGGGATTGGAAATCCTTTTAAGTGATAATTGGAATTTGTATTTTTTTTTATTTTATAAATTTTAATATTTCATTATTTAAGAAATTTTAAAAAATATTTTAAAAAATAAAACTGTCCAACGAAATTTGTATTGTCACGGTTAACACAAATGACATTACATTAGCATTATAGCCATGTTTGGTATAATGCACTTTTTGCGTTGAATTTTCGTTGCTCAGTCTTACACGACGTTGTGTTATCCTTGCGTAGGAAATTGTAACAATGGTTTTCATCACACAGATGTTACAAATTCTAACGTGAACCTGCTTTAACTCTTTTGAAAACTTTACCAATGTGTTTTGCAATCACATTGTCGTTGACCGTTTTGACACCTTCTAGTTGACCACAAGTAAGGTTTTGTGACACGGTGTGATGTTGCCATGACATTAGCCAGTCTAACGTCAAATCAACATTTGTCGTTTGTGCCCTATCCAACGCCAATTCCACACTGCAATAGTGTTGGAAACCGAGATTACAAAAAAAAAACAATTGTTTACAATGCAATATTGCATTGATTTTTATGTGTTTTTTTTTTTAGTGTACAAGGTTTAGGTCTTTTGGTTCTTCACTTGTCTATTTTTCCCAAACTGCTCCTTGAGGTGATAAAAGGTGTTTGTATAAAATGGCTATTGTCGTGTGGGTGGACTCTGACTCAACAACATAGTGGTGGATTGGGTTAATAAAATGTTTTAACCTTGAAAAAAATGGGTTTAAGAGTTGGGTTAGAATGTTTGTGCTCCATAAGGGTTATGAGTCAGCCCGTTCATTGGAAATTATAGAAATATGTTATTTTGTTATTCTAATATGTTTCTATATTGTTATACTAAAGAAAAACATAGCTCTATTCCTAATATTTTTTTTTCTAGATTTAAGTGTTGTTTTAACTTTTTTTTAAATCTTTTTGTTAATGTTTGTATCATACTATATTATCTATATGTTTGTTTTTCTGAAGAAACATATTTTTTTATAGAAATAATTTTTTCAATAATTTACAACATCCAGATTGATCTATATAATTAGAGATGTATAATGAGTTGTTGGCTCGCGAGGGAGCTCTAATTTGGATCTTTTTTAGTGAGTTCAGCCGACTATTTTCAATCCGTCTTAAAACGAATTGACGTGCTGAGTAAAAAACGAGTTAGCCAACTCGCGAGCTAAAGAAAAAAACATAATTTGATTTACACATGAAAGAAAAAAATAGGTTAATATTATATATATATATATATATATATATTATATAGATTTCAAAGGAGATGAAACCATCACTACAAAAAGTGATGGAAAACATGTTACTAGTGGAGTTACGAGCGATCAAATTTAAAATATTAATGTTTTCGAAATTTTATTTCATATCCAATAATTTTGTATTCGATTGAGTATTTTTATATTCAATAATTTTGTATTCGAATTAATATTTTTATATTTTAGAGATTTTATTTTATTTAGTTGAATAATCAATGTATTTTAAAGTTCTCTTACATTAAATGGCTTAGTTTGCGAGTCTACTCGTTTTTTGGCGAGCTAAAGGCAAACTGATATGATCATGGACAACGTCGAGGATCCCGAGCATGAAGGAAATGCCTCAATATTACAAGAAGGTCCCGTGACCCGAGCTAAGGCAAGAAAGGAGGACGCGACCCATGCTGACGCGAGAGAAAAGGATGTGACCCATGCTGATGAGGATACGAC
Organism: Gynandropsis gynandra; assembly: GCA_036759665.1. Taxonomy (NCBI): domain Eukaryota; kingdom Viridiplantae; phylum Streptophyta; class Magnoliopsida; order Brassicales; family Cleomaceae; genus Gynandropsis; species Gynandropsis gynandra. Next base: position 1,866,905 of record CM071875.1, read on the forward strand.
CCGTGCTTAGACGAGAGAAGTGGATGCGACCCGTGCTTAGGCGAGAGAAGAGGACGTGACCTGTCCTAAGGAGAGAAAGGCGGGCGTGACCCGTCCTAAGGAAAGAACGAAGGACGCCGGTCCCATGACTCGCGTTGAAGCTAGAGAGTAGGATGCCTTAACTATACCAGTAGGTCCCATGACCCGAGCTAAAGCTAGGACGCTCAAGGAAGCTATCGTCCGACTACTTGCGGTCGTACGGGTTCAAGATGAGTGCTCGAGTCCACAAGGAATGCTCCAACTCTATATTGTTATACTAAAGAAAAACATAGCTCTATTTCCTAATATTTTTTTTCTAGATTTAAGTGTTGTTTTAACTTTTTTTAAAATCTTTTTGTTAATGTTTGTATCATACTATATTATCTATATGTTTGTTTTTCGGATGAAACATATTTTTTTATAGAAATAATTTTTTCAATAATTTACAACATCCAGATTGATCTATATAATTAGAGATATAATGAGTTGTTGGCTCGTGAGGGAGCTCTAATTTGGATCTTTTTTAGTGAGTTCAGCCGACTATTTTCAATCCGTCTTAAAACGAATTGACGTGCTGAGGTAAAAACGAGTTAGTCAACTCACGAGCTAAAGAAAAAAACATGTTACTAGTGGAGTTACAAGCGATCAAATTTAAAATATTAATGTTTTCGATATTTTATTTCATATCCAATAATTTTGTATTCGATTGAGTATTTTTATATTCAATAATTTTGTATTTGAATTAATATTTTTATATTTTAGAGATTTTATTTTATTTAGTTGAATAATCAATGTATTTTAAAGTTCTCTTACATTAAATGGCTTAGTTTGCGAGCATGAAGGAAATGCCTCGATATTACAAGAAGGTCTCGTGACCCGAGCTAAGGCAAGAAAGGAGGATTTGACCCATGCCGAGGCGAGATAAAAGGACGCGACCCGTGCTGATAAGGATGCGACCCGTGCTGAGGTGAGAAAAGTGGACGCGACTCATCCTAAGGAGAGAAAGGCGGATGCGACCCATCCTAAGGAGAGAACGGATGATGTCGGTCCCGTGACCCGAGCTAAAGCTAAGACGCTCAGGGAAGCTATCATCGGACTACTTGTGGCCGTGCGGGTTCAAGACGAGTGCACGAGTCCACAAAAAATGCTCCAACATCCGAGTTATACTACATGCCGAAGCTCATCTTGCAACGATCAACAATTAGGACAAGTATGACGTGTGTGCTATTTTCCCACCGTTGGTTTTGTCCCACGTGGTTTTCCAATGATGGTTTTTTAACGAGACCACGACTCACTTCCGTCTCCCTAATTGTTGACTCGAGACTTCATACGTCGCTCGTATCGAAGTAATTTATCATTACGTTTATTCTGAATTTTAAATTTCTGTTCATTTAATTTACAAGGCTTGCATGCATTTATGATGGCATTGAAGTCTTCATGGCATCTCTCTTCTTATGGTCGGCCGCCCCCTTGTAGAACTCATCGTCAATCAATTTGAATTTTGAATTTTCTCTTTGAGAAATCTCCATTGTTGGTGTGTAATATCCAACCTTGTTGGTGTGCAATATTCAACACAAGTTCGTTCTTCTTGGTCCGTAATATCCTCGAAGACGATCTTCGGTAAATCGAAAGCCTTACGCAACTCTCATGCGACCTATCATTCCACACGCCTTGTGTAGAGGAGTCTTCCGGCTCGGTTGCAGCAAGGATTATCCGCACTACCTTCGTTCTAGAGTGTCGATTCAGTGAGGACCGCGTTACAAACTGAGCTGGGATTTTCAGCTCGTTTTGAAAACGAGCTAAACTGAGCTAACTCGTTTTTCGACGAACTTACGAGGAATTGAGTTGAGCCGAGACGAATCAGCTCATTTTATACCCATATATATAACCTACGGATTTTGGTAGACTGATTTGGACTAAAACAATCTTAGTCGATTTAAAATATGAAATAGACTGGATTAAAGAACAAAATAGTTCAGCCCAAGATAGATTGGATTAGGTTAAAGTGGGACAATCCATTTAGATCCCTAATACTAAAATAAGGTGGGTTCAACTAATGCTCAATGAATCCAATGTCAATAGAGTCCCAAGTTTAACATATATATATACGAGCTAGTCAAACTCATTACATTCACAATATTTTTAATTTGGAATCTCAATATTATGTGCTTCCAAACTTTAAATCCAATAAGAATACATGATATATAATAAATAAACAAACAAAATAGTGTAAAAATCTATCCCAAATGGTATTCCAACTCACATTGAATGTTCCCAACCATAAAAATTTTTCAACGTATATTATCTACCACCATACCCTTCAACCTTACCATTCAAGATGGGGATCAAAACTTCTCTCAGTTAAAAGAAAACTCAGTATATTTGGTATACTTCCTCCGAAATGGTCACACCTTCACTCACGGAACAACTCCACCCATGATAGTGGATAGTATTCAACTATTCCACTACTAGAAAAAAACCAATTATGGACGGTAAAATCCTTCAAAGTTCATTTGAAATTCATTTTGAACAGATTAGGGATAGATGTAGTCCATTCATAATTCTATCTGTATGTAAATAATGATGGATTATACATCATTGAATTCGATTGATGATGTATTTCTCATTCACGAATCGAGTGTTCACATGTCATCTTATAGCACTTATCGTATTCTCGTATTGATAAAATCTTATAATTCTGTCTATATTCGGCAAATACCTATGATATATAACTAATTTTCATTTTTTTCAATTAAAAGCGATATTTTTCATAAAATAGAAAAATATTCAAATTCGTAATTTCTTTCAAGAAAACCATGCAATTATCTTGGCACACATCAATCTTTTGATATGTCAATAAACTTGATAACACGTAGTGTGGATTATATTAGGCTACTCACTTAGATCATTTCTGTGTAGTTTGCATAGTACGAGTTACAAAATTGGTACAAATTAGTCCTCTATCCAGTCTTTTAATTGTGTTTCAGGTTTTAAGGCGACAAGACCTAATCGAGTTTAATGGTGTTGATTCCTGGAGTCAACTGCATATACTTGGAGCTACAACCCACTCGGAGCAGATTCAAGCCAAAGAACCGCATGGAATACCCGAACATCGAGCGAAAGAAGCAAAAATATGAAGTGAATTCAGCCCGCTCGTGCTCCTAGAAGGCATCGCTAGGGTTGTACCCATAAGAAGTTTTAGCTCGAATCAGTGTGCCTTTTACCCCGTGCGTGTTACATGAGAAGCCAAGAGCCTGAGCAAGTCCTCCACTTTAGCCCATGCGGGTTACACCCACAGAAGATTCTGCTTTTCTCGGAGAGCTTCAAAACACACATGGGTTTCCTCGAAGACAATGAGATCGAGCGGGTCCTCCATTTGAGCGCGCACGGGTCGTGTGTCGTAATAGAAACCCTAAGAGCGTTCAAAAGAAGGAAAAATTTGGAAAATGATGCCCAAGTAATAGAGGAATGCCACATAACCCTAGAGGATTGAAAAACACACAAAGGAGTCTCAGGAGAAGGTGGAGAATAAAGAAGAAAACATCGGAACACCAGTGACAAGATAGGGAGATCTGAAGCATCATATTCCTTACTCTTTATCATGTCTAGTGTTCTTCTCTCTTGTTTTGTATCAGAATATAGGAGTGACTAGGTCTGTAGCTATGGGTTACGGACACCGGTTTTCTAAGGGATGCTTGTGGTTAGGCGTTAATGCTTACATATTTCAAAGTTTTCTTGTATTTTGGTTCTACAATCAATGCAATGAATCTTCTATACTTGTGTTGTCTGCTCAGTAATTCAGGATTTCATGTTTCACTGGGAGGTTAGAATATGAACGGTTCAATTGATGAGAATTTGAACAGTTGGTTAATCGACTCAGAAAATAGGATTGCATTAATACTACCATAATTACGCGTTAATCACTCCTGGGAGGTAGGATTGCATATTATTGTGGTTAGGAAGTTTAGGTATCGAGAGAACCATTCTCTTTTTATGAGCAAGAATTTCCCATTATTAAAATAATTTGATTGGTTTATGATCTTTTATTGGTTGCATCTTTGAAATTCTGGTAACCCGAATCCCGTAGAGTTCTTAACTAGCAAGTCTTTCATGTGTCCTTATTGCTTTTGTAATTCGTTTTGCATTTTTACATTTTATCTCATATCATCATCACTTTCATCCACCTTAGTTTAGTTATATTCTTAGCTTAGGTTGCATTAGTCCCTAGAGTTCGACTCTGGTATTACACCGATCCGTATTCTTGCTGTAAGTATTAGGCATTTTATTTGCTTGATAATTCGCGTATCAAAACTTAAATAATCATTCATTGATTAAGATACAACCTATGCACCTTTCACAAAGATCACTATCGGACTTCAAATTCAAGAGTCGTGTTGACAAAGAGAAATGTGAAAGTGTCACTCTACAAGCGTCATAAATAGGATGTTTAGTATTATTCAAAATCGTGTTGCTTTCTCGTTTGGATCCTTTTCACCGAAACTCAAAGGAGGTTGCACTCGCCACAAGACTACCGAAACCAACAATCAATCTATCTAATCATGCAATCTCAATTAAGTTATCTAAGGCAGACGTTCCTAATATGATATCTACCCTCTCTCAAGGCATAGACACGTGATCAAGGTTCAAGAAAGCGCTAGGCGTTACGCGGGCGGACACCCAACGCCTAGCGTCCAGAGCGCCTAGACGGAGCCTAGGCGGTGTCTAGGCGGGCTAGGCGGATATATGTATATTTTATTTTATTTAATATAATTATAAAATACTTAATTTTATAAAAACATATATAAATAAATAAAGTTTAGTATTTATAAAAAA
>CM071875.1:1877995-1954432 GCA_036759665.1 Gynandropsis gynandra
ATAATTTGGATCTTTTTTAGTGAGTTCAGCCGACTATTTTCAATCCGTCTTAAAACGAATTGACGTGCTGAGTAAAAAACGAGTTAGCCAACTCGCGAGCTAAAGAAAAAAACATAATTTGATTTACACATGAAAGAAAAAAATAGGTTAATATTATATATATATATATATATATATATTATATAGATTTCAAAGGAGATGAAACCATCACTACAAAAAGTGATGGAAAACATGTTACTAGTGGAGTTACGAGCGATCAAATTTAAAATATTAATGTTTTCGAAATTTTATTTCATATCCAATAATTTTGTATTCGATTGAGTATTTTTATATTCAATAATTTTGTATTCGAATTAATATTTTTATATTTTAGAGATTTTATTTTATTTAGTTGAATAATCAATGTATTTTAAAGTTCTCTTACATTAAATGGCTTAGTTTGCGAGTCTACTCGTTTTTTGGCGAGCTAAAGGCAAACTGATATGATCATGGACAACGTCGAGGATCCCGAGCATGAAGGAAATGCCTCAATATTACAAGAAGGTCCCGTGACCCGAGCTAAGGCAAGAAAGGAGGACGCGACCCATGCTGACGCGAGAGAAAAGGATGTGACCCATGCTGATGAGGATACGACCCGTGCTTAGACGAGAGAAGTGGATGCGACCCGTGCTTAGGCGAGAGAAGAGGACGTGACCTGTCCTAAGGAGAGAAAGGCGGGCGTGACCCGTCCTAAGGAAAGAACGAAGGACGCCGGTCCCATGACTCGCGTTGAAGCTAGAGAGTAGGATGCCTTAACTATACCAGTAGGTCCCATGACCCGAGCTAAAGCTAGGACGCTCAAGGAAGCTATCGTCCGACTACTTGCGGTCGTACGGGTTCAAGATGAGTGCTCGAGTCCACAAGGAATGCTCCAACTCTATATTGTTATACTAAAGAAAAACATAGCTCTATTTCCTAATATTTTTTTTCTAGATTTAAGTGTTGTTTTAACTTTTTTTAAAATCTTTTTGTTAATGTTTGTATCATACTATATTATCTATATGTTTGTTTTTCGGATGAAACATATTTTTTTATAGAAATAATTTTTTCAATAATTTACAACATCCAGATTGATCTATATAATTAGAGATATAATGAGTTGTTGGCTCGTGAGGGAGCTCTAATTTGGATCTTTTTTAGTGAGTTCAGCCGACTATTTTCAATCCGTCTTAAAACGAATTGACGTGCTGAGGTAAAAACGAGTTAGTCAACTCACGAGCTAAAGAAAAAAACATGTTACTAGTGGAGTTACAAGCGATCAAATTTAAAATATTAATGTTTTCGATATTTTATTTCATATCCAATAATTTTGTATTCGATTGAGTATTTTTATATTCAATAATTTTGTATTTGAATTAATATTTTTATATTTTAGAGATTTTATTTTATTTAGTTGAATAATCAATGTATTTTAAAGTTCTCTTACATTAAATGGCTTAGTTTGCGAGCATGAAGGAAATGCCTCGATATTACAAGAAGGTCTCGTGACCCGAGCTAAGGCAAGAAAGGAGGATTTGACCCATGCCGAGGCGAGATAAAAGGACGCGACCCGTGCTGATAAGGATGCGACCCGTGCTGAGGTGAGAAAAGTGGACGCGACTCATCCTAAGGAGAGAAAGGCGGATGCGACCCATCCTAAGGAGAGAACGGATGATGTCGGTCCCGTGACCCGAGCTAAAGCTAAGACGCTCAGGGAAGCTATCATCGGACTACTTGTGGCCGTGCGGGTTCAAGACGAGTGCACGAGTCCACAAAAAATGCTCCAACATCCGAGTTATACTACATGCCGAAGCTCATCTTGCAACGATCAACAATTAGGACAAGTATGACGTGTGTGCTATTTTCCCACCGTTGGTTTTGTCCCACGTGGTTTTCCAATGATGGTTTTTTAACGAGACCACGACTCACTTCCGTCTCCCTAATTGTTGACTCGAGACTTCATACGTCGCTCGTATCGAAGTAATTTATCATTACGTTTATTCTGAATTTTAAATTTCTGTTCATTTAATTTACAAGGCTTGCATGCATTTATGATGGCATTGAAGTCTTCATGGCATCTCTCTTCTTATGGTCGGCCGCCCCCTTGTAGAACTCATCGTCAATCAATTTGAATTTTGAATTTTCTCTTTGAGAAATCTCCATTGTTGGTGTGTAATATCCAACCTTGTTGGTGTGCAATATTCAACACAAGTTCGTTCTTCTTGGTCCGTAATATCCTCGAAGACGATCTTCGGTAAATCGAAAGCCTTACGCAACTCTCATGCGACCTATCATTCCACACGCCTTGTGTAGAGGAGTCTTCCGGCTCGGTTGCAGCAAGGATTATCCGCACTACCTTCGTTCTAGAGTGTCGATTCAGTGAGGACCGCGTTACAAACTGAGCTGGGATTTTCAGCTCGTTTTGAAAACGAGCTAAACTGAGCTAACTCGTTTTTCGACGAACTTACGAGGAATTGAGTTGAGCCGAGACGAATCAGCTCATTTTATACCCATATATATAACCTACGGATTTTGGTAGACTGATTTGGACTAAAACAATCTTAGTCGATTTAAAATATGAAATAGACTGGATTAAAGAACAAAATAGTTCAGCCCAAGATAGATTGGATTAGGTTAAAGTGGGACAATCCATTTAGATCCCTAATACTAAAATAAGGTGGGTTCAACTAATGCTCAATGAATCCAATGTCAATAGAGTCCCAAGTTTAACATATATATATACGAGCTAGTCAAACTCATTACATTCACAATATTTTTAATTTGGAATCTCAATATTATGTGCTTCCAAACTTTAAATCCAATAAGAATACATGATATATAATAAATAAACAAACAAAATAGTGTAAAAATCTATCCCAAATGGTATTCCAACTCACATTGAATGTTCCCAACCATAAAAATTTTTCAACGTATATTATCTACCACCATACCCTTCAACCTTACCATTCAAGATGGGGATCAAAACTTCTCTCAGTTAAAAGAAAACTCAGTATATTTGGTATACTTCCTCCGAAATGGTCACACCTTCACTCACGGAACAACTCCACCCATGATAGTGGATAGTATTCAACTATTCCACTACTAGAAAAAAACCAATTATGGACGGTAAAATCCTTCAAAGTTCATTTGAAATTCATTTTGAACAGATTAGGGATAGATGTAGTCCATTCATAATTCTATCTGTATGTAAATAATGATGGATTATACATCATTGAATTCGATTGATGATGTATTTCTCATTCACGAATCGAGTGTTCACATGTCATCTTATAGCACTTATCGTATTCTCGTATTGATAAAATCTTATAATTCTGTCTATATTCGGCAAATACCTATGATATATAACTAATTTTCATTTTTTTCAATTAAAAGCGATATTTTTCATAAAATAGAAAAATATTCAAATTCGTAATTTCTTTCAAGAAAACCATGCAATTATCTTGGCACACATCAATCTTTTGATATGTCAATAAACTTGATAACACGTAGTGTGGATTATATTAGGCTACTCACTTAGATCATTTCTGTGTAGTTTGCATAGTACGAGTTACAAAATTGGTACAAATTAGTCCTCTATCCAGTCTTTTAATTGTGTTTCAGGTTTTAAGGCGACAAGACCTAATCGAGTTTAATGGTGTTGATTCCTGGAGTCAACTGCATATACTTGGAGCTACAACCCACTCGGAGCAGATTCAAGCCAAAGAACCGCATGGAATACCCGAACATCGAGCGAAAGAAGCAAAAATATGAAGTGAATTCAGCCCGCTCGTGCTCCTAGAAGGCATCGCTAGGGTTGTACCCATAAGAAGTTTTAGCTCGAATCAGTGTGCCTTTTACCCCGTGCGTGTTACATGAGAAGCCAAGAGCCTGAGCAAGTCCTCCACTTTAGCCCATGCGGGTTACACCCACAGAAGATTCTGCTTTTCTCGGAGAGCTTCAAAACACACATGGGTTTCCTCGAAGACAATGAGATCGAGCGGGTCCTCCATTTGAGCGCGCACGGGTCGTGTGTCGTAATAGAAACCCTAAGAGCGTTCAAAAGAAGGAAAAATTTGGAAAATGATGCCCAAGTAATAGAGGAATGCCACATAACCCTAGAGGATTGAAAAACACACAAAGGAGTCTCAGGAGAAGGTGGAGAATAAAGAAGAAAACATCGGAACACCAGTGACAAGATAGGGAGATCTGAAGCATCATATTCCTTACTCTTTATCATGTCTAGTGTTCTTCTCTCTTGTTTTGTATCAGAATATAGGAGTGACTAGGTCTGTAGCTATGGGTTACGGACACCGGTTTTCTAAGGGATGCTTGTGGTTAGGCGTTAATGCTTACATATTTCAAAGTTTTCTTGTATTTTGGTTCTACAATCAATGCAATGAATCTTCTATACTTGTGTTGTCTGCTCAGTAATTTAGGATTTCATGTTTCACTAGGAGGTTAGATTATGAATCCAAAAATATTGATTGTTGATTGAGTTCGATTGATGAAAATCTGAACGGTCGGTTAATCGACTCAATAAATAGGATAGCATTAATATTACCGTAATTACGCGTTAATCACTGTTGGGAGGTAGGATTGCATGTTATTGTGGTTAGACAGTTTAGGTGTCGAGAGAATCATTCTCTTTTTATGAGCAGGAATTTCCCATTATTAAGATAATTTGATTGGTTTATGATCTTTTATTGACTGCATCTTTGAAATTCCAGTAACCCAAATCCCGTAGAGTTCTTAACTAGAAAGTCTTTCACGTGTCCTTATTGCTTTTGTAATTCGTTTTGCATTTTTACATTTTATCTCATATCATCATCACTTTCATCCACCTTAGTTTAGTTATATTCTTAGCTTAGGTTGCATTAGTCCCTAGAGTTCGACTCTGGTATTACACCGATCCGTATTCTTGCTGTAAGTATTAGGCATTTTATTTGCTTGATAATTCGCGTATCAAAACTTAAATAATCATTCATTGATTAAGATACAACCTATGCACCTTTCACAAAGATCACTATCGGACTTCAAATTCAAGAGTCGTGTTGACAAAGAGAAATGTGAAAGTGTCACTCTACAAGCGTCATAAATAGGATGTTTAGTATTATTCAAAATCGTGTTGCTTTCTCGTTTGGATCCTTTTCACCGAAACTCAAAGGAGGTTGCACTCGCCACAAGACTACCGAAACCAACAATCAATCTATCTAATCATGCAATCTCAATTAAGTTATCTAAGGCAGACGTTCCTAATATGATATCTACCCTCTCTCAAGGCATAGACACGTGATCTAGTCAAGTTATCCCCTACTTTCGTTGCTGACGCCTTAAGCTAAACCCATAAGTTTTGTGATTCATCCGTTTTACCCTCAACCGTTGTTACCCTACTTTCATGGCCTAAGTTCGGTTGTTCTAAACCTGATTATCCGAAATTAGAATTCTCCTTTAGGTCGTTCTCCTAAGTTCCTAAAACATGCATCTATTTGGCCTTCGTAAACACAAGTCAATGAAGCACTCAGAAAAAGAATAGATAAACGAAAACGGGAAATTGTATTCAAAGATAAATCAAAGTGGTTTCGGGATAGCCATGGGCTAATCCCTTCTCCTAGAACAAAACGACTACTCGCTCATGCGTTCAAAATCAAACAATAAAATCGAAGTAGAAAGTCTAAAGCACATAAAAACCAAACGAAACCGAAGTCCTGAATTGATCTCCAATGCACCTTGAATGTCTCTTTTCCAAGAACTCACGAACAACTCCTCTCTCTACTCTCTCTCTCTGCAACTTTCCCTCTCTGACGTGTGTGTTCTTCCTCCCCAAAACTGAAGTGAAAGAATCCTTAGCTCTACTCCTTCTCTTTCCTCTTTTCTTTCTTTCCTTTTCTCCCTTTTTTTCTCTTTGGCCGTTCACTTCCTTTTCTCCTCGTTGCAGCAACTGCAGTTTTACTTTTACGTGTGTTTTCCATTCTTCTTTGCATTAGTTTCTATTCTTGAGTAAGTGGGCAGGTTTCCTTTCTATTTTCTTGCCATATAACTCTAATTCCTCTTCTCTAACAATATTTCCTTTTTGTGTAGGCAACTAACCACTTTCTTTTCCTCTTTGGCCAAGTTTCCTTTTTTTGTTTCTGCAGGTGATGGACGCGACCCACACGGGCTGGAGAGTGTGCCCCGTGATGTGGTTAATCTCAAGTAATAATTACCTAGACTAACGCTTCCACAAGAATACGGATCGTATAGTACTAGGGTCGAACATGAGGAATCGATGCAACTCTAAAGCTAGTAAACTAATGAATAGGACGTGTAAAATCGATAAGTGATGGAAATGCGAATGAAACTAAACTAAACTAGTTAACAGGATAAACTCAATGACTAAACACCATATGTTTCGAGAGATGCACGATGATGCAACGAAGTTGAAATAAGATCATGGTTATAGATATCGTTACGTATTCGGGGAATTCAAGTCTTTTCTAGGGAATGACTCTCCCGATGCCTAAACCCACTATCTAGCATGTGTACTACCAATATCCCAATTGTGTAATCTCACCTACTAGATGCATTAAGATCGTTATCCTAATTCCTAAGTTCAATCAACCGACCGGCCAAGGTTCTAAATCAATTGAAATTTTATATCATGGCTACATTCCAAAATCCAATTCATCTCCAAATGCAATTAGATTTTTATAAACATTCATTCAAGTGGCCAACAAGAACAAAAGCATTATGAACAACCAATCAATCCGAAACGATCAAATATTATAACCAAGCATTAAGAACAAAACTTCATTACATATCGGCAAAGCTCTCTAACCAATGGCTATGGACCTACTCGAACATGAACTTAGAAAACGAAACACAAAAGATAAATATATTCAACATGGATAAAAAATGAGATCCCTCCCTATTCAATACCGACGTCTTCAATAGCTCCTCCACGCTCTGGCTTCCTCGCTCTGTCCTTCGCCCTTGTGTGTGTGTGTTCTGCCCTCTTTCTCTCTCTCTATGTGTGCTCTCTCTTCTTTCTTCGTTTCTGTCTGAGTCCGTCCCTCAAGCTCTCCCCTCGTTCGTTACAGCAGCCACCCCTCTTTTCTTGCCTTTTCTTGAGTTTTCCATTACTTGATTAAGTTGGCAACGTTTCCATTACTTTTTCCAACTAAATATCACTTATTCCTCTTCTCTAAAGGCGTTTTCCTTATTGTATAAGTCCCCAACAAACTCATTTGTTTTAAGTCAAATGAACTTATTTGGAGTTGCAGATGACGGACGCGATCCATGCGGGCAGGGTAAGTGACCCGTTCGGGTATGGCGCGGAAGATCGTGCAAGAACGCAATGGAAAAGAGGCAGCCCGCTCGGGCTGAGGTGCTGCCCGCTCGGGCTGACTTGCTGCCCGCTCGGGCTGAGGCCCCAGGCACGGTATTCCTTTCCCGACTCGTGCACAATTCGCTGGACAAAATCGCCGTAACAAATGTCCGCTCGGACTAGGGAATTACCCGCGCGGGTAGTGGCTATTCCTTGCCGATTCTCGTCCCGTTTGTCCCGTGATGATCCTCGATGTTTGTACTTTGTCTTGATACGTCCTTTAGCTCCAAAATGACTGAAAACGAGGTGATCATGATGCTTAATGCATGGTAAAACCCAAATGAATGATGAAACTAACTATGAAAATAGATTAAAATACTAGAACAAAATAGACGTTATCAAACTCCCCCAGACTCGAACATTTGCTCGTCCTCGAGAAAGACTAGAAAGAAGAAGGAGAGGAGTTAGACAACAACCGGAAACTATCACAATCAACTTGAAAAGTCAGCCACCCTACGCAACAACGCGTCACACGTACATAGATCTAAGCGCACCGAATTTAGACCCCTATCTACCGAAAGCCACTAACCGTGCAATCCTACACATGTCCTAAGTTCATTTCACTAACCCCTAGAAACATCCAAGCAATCTCCATACCTATTATAATGCACAAACAGTTCGATACCATTCTTAAGACAACTATTTTTCTTCTTTTTCAGTTCTCTTTTTCTTCTTCTCTTTTTTCGGTTTCCACACTTTTTTTATTTGAAAATTCGCACTTGGTTTCTAGGACATCGGAGTTGATGAGGACAGCTTTCTACTTAGACCCAGGTTGCCAATTGGCACACTCATAAGGTCTCGTAACCTTAGCGGAGCGAAGAGGTTGCGTTTTTGCTGATTTTTTCTTTTTTTCTTTTTTTTCTTTTTGATTAACTAGTGTGAATACGCATTGACTCTAACCCTTAGGACGTAGAAAAACCGCCTCGACCCACCACTTAGACCCGAACCATCAATATTGATGCACTCATGTCAATGTAGCGCTGAAAAGGTTAAAGAGCTTAGTCTATTGACAGCGGAGTGTAATGCGTGGAAATATGATGATCGAAACAAAACAAGGAATGAAAGGTACGCTCGGAGATATAAGTACTTGGGATTGAAGCCTAAGGGAAGGAATACAACTATAGGCTATGGATTCATGCACGACCACTAACTGATCGATCACTAAAGGTATGTTTCAGCAAACCTAGACTTTTGTTTCCGATTCGACAAAGTTGCACAAGGTGACTAAAGTTCGAAATTTTTCGTACTAGATATCCGTCCGTCTAATCCTAAAAAAACAAAACGAAAAACTCAACATCTAAATCCTAATCACAATCATGACATTCGAAGAATACCCCCAGACTTGAACGGAACACCGTCCCGGTGTTCAATACCTAACAGAAGGACTAACACGCAAAAACTCGGGGAAAAATACTATAGATAGGAACGTGTGCACCTGATGCGTGCTGGCTGTCCCGAGTTGATGTAGTTGGGCGTATGCATATTTCCTTTTGTTATGGATGATTGCAAAGTGGGAACCCTGTAACAAAAGTCACACAATCCAAAGGAGACAGTACGATACATCGGGGTTGTTGGTAAGGAGCATGCTTGTGAAAAGAATAAGAGTCGAATTCTAAAAAAAATTGAAACGAAATAAATAAAAGGATATAGGGCTCGGGTTACCTCCCGAGAAGCGCTTGTTTAAGGTCACGAGCCTGACCAAAACGTGCTACTCATTAGGTGGACGTCCTCGACGTCGTCGTGTGCGTAGCGTCTCGCGTGCATAGTGTGCTCGATTGGGTGTAGTATGCGGATAAGTTGGATTCCTTGCACGATCAGTCATATCCTCCCTAAGCTCGGTCGTTTTGTTACCTATGTTGGGGGCTAGATCGTGTTTTCCAAAGAATTTGGTTGAGCTATCCATAAATCCGATTATGTACTCCATGAAACCGGTTAGTCGTTCGTCTTTTGTTCCCTTCAATGTTTCCGGAATTTGTTGGTGCGTGAGCCCTTGTGGTGAAGGATTCATATTTACCTTCGGGGTCCTATCAATGTTCCAATTAGGTGCTGGACATTTGACGTGGCTTTTAGGCGTCTCGGGAGTGGTTGAACTCGCGCTACCTGCTGTTTGACGTGCGCTGGAATCTGCCTTGGATGAGCGGAGGTTCGCGCACTGATTTAGGACGTTTTCTTGATTAAAATTGATGTCCAATCGAGCTTTAATTATATGTTTGTGGGTTGAGCACTCGTCTTGATAAGGATTGTCCGAAATTTCACCTTTTGCTTTGCTTACGAACTGATGTGCTCGGATCGCACAGAAATCGGCTCGGAGTGCGTCTAGCTCGGTGTTTGGAATCTCCTTTGTCTTTTCTTCGTGCATCAGCTTAGTATAGTATGTTGCATCGTTTGGGTCTTTATACACTTCTTTTTCAGCTGCTAAAAGAGCTAACTCAATGGAATCCATATTCCCGAACTCGTCAAAGACTTCTTTGGCTAGTCTCTCTAGGATTCTTTGGCTTCTAGGACGTCGATGTGGAATACCGAATCCACCACACAAGGCTGCTTGAGTGTATCGTTCAGATTGAATTCCACTTCTTCATCTCCGAATTTAAGTGTGAGTCTACCTTCAGCACAATGTATGATCGTCTTTGTCGTATTGAGAAACGGCCTACCGAGAATAATTGGGATTTTCTTGTCCTCCTCCATATCCAAGATGATGAAATCGACCGGGACGAAGAACTTCCCAACTTGCAATGGCACGTCTTCCAGCATGCCCTCGGGTATCCTAACACTTCGACCAGCCATGGTGAGCGCCATTCGTGTGGGTTTAAGATCCAACTTGTCCCTAAGATCCAGTTTTTCGTATAACGGCAATGGTAGCACGCTCACGCTTGCTCCGACATCAATTAGTGCATGACTAATTTCATAAGCACCTATTTTACAAGGGATCACGAATATACCTGGATCGGGCATCTTTTTCGGTAGGTTTGCTGCAATATCGAGTTAGTCACCATGACGTTTCCATCTTTACGTCCCGTTTGTTCGCAAGCACCTCCTTCAAGAACTTAGCGTATGAAGGAATCTTCTTCAACACCTCGTGAAATGGAATGGTACTATGCATCTTCTTTAACATCCCAGCAAACTTAGCAAATGGAGCATCCTCGTTCTTTTTGCTTTGACGTTGGGGAAACGGCAAAGAAGGCGGTCTTAGATCGGATTTTACGTATTTCGGCTCTTCCTCCTTCTCGGGTTTCTTTTTGTGCTCTTCGACGCTACTGCCCTTTTCCATTACTGTACTGACGGTTCACCTTTGTCAAATGTCGAGGGATTGGCCTGATCCATCAATCTCTTACGTTGACGTTGTGGGAATGGCAAAGGAGGCGGTCTTGGTTCGGGTTTCACGTATTTTGGCTCTTCTTCCTCCTCGGTTTTCTTTTTTTGCTTTTCATCGTTGCTGCCATTTTCCACTGCTGTACTAGTTGCTTCATCCCTTTCAAACATCAAAGGATCGGACTGATCCACCACCTTACCACTCCGTAGATATATGGCGTTGACGTGCTCACGAGGATTTGCTTCCGGTCTCCTCGGTAGAACTCCTTGTGGTTGTGCTGCCCCTTGTGCAAGTTGTGCAACTTGCTTCTCCAATTGTCTAAGATGAGTTTGAATCCCTCTATCTGCTTCTTGGTGCTCTCTTGTTCCCTCACCAAATTACTCTGACTTTGTTGCATTTCCAACATCAGGTTACCTTGATTTTCGTGGAATTTGAGGAGACGAGTGAACATGGCATTGACGTCGGGGGCTGCTTCGGATTGGTTTGGCTCTGACTGAGGTGCATGTGGCTGATAGTTCTGAGTTTGGGGTTGTGTCCTTGGCAGAAAGTTTTTATTTCGTTGCATAATCCGCGATTGGAAATTCCCCGATAAATGTTGTGCATTAAATGCACCATCGGAATTCTTATACGAAAGGTTAGGGTGATTTCTCCATTCAGGGTTATAAGCATTACCTAGAGACTGATTGTTGCTCACATAATTCACCTCCTCGTACCCTTGAATTCCTTGCTCTTCCAACTGCTCAAAGCATTTCGATCGATGCATTTCGGACATCATATTGTAGATTCCACTAATTTGATCTTTTACTTCAGCTATCTCGGCATATACGGCATGCGTGTTGTTCAAGTTAGCTATCCTTGCTGGAGCGTTGCGATTGTATTCTCCAGCGGTGTTGCTGCCCTCATCGGCCATACGATCGATCAAGTTTTCGATTTGTGGAAAAGTGAGGTTGCTCAAAGAACCTCCAGCTACGGCTGTGATTAGAATTCTCGTGTTATACATGAGTCCTTGCAGAAAGTTGTGTATAAGATAACTCTGATCCATGTCGTGGTGTGGGCAAAGGCGTTGATAGCCTTTGAAACGTTCCCACGCTTCCTATAAACTCTCAGCTGCCTCTTGGACGAATGTGTTGATTTGATTCTTGGCGAGCTAAGCTTTACTCAGAGGGAAGAATCGCATCATGAACTTTTCCTTTAGCTGCCCCCATGATCCTATAGAATTTGTCGGTTGGGAATATAACCAGTCTTGTGCTTTATGCTTCACTGAGAATGAGAAGGCAGCGAGCATGACATCCTCATTCGAGATTCCTTCTCCGATTCTGATTGTTTGGCAAAGCATCTTAAAATCAGTAAGATGCTCATTTGGATCCTCGGTGGGTCTCCCTCTGAATGCTGCGTTACCGAGCATCTGAATGAATGCTGGTTGTAACTCGACGCGGGCATCCCTTCTAACGATGCAAGACAAGAGTTGCATATGCCTAGGGGCCATGTACGTTCCATAGGTTACGCGGCTGGAATTTGTGGCGCGTTTAGAATGCGACGTTCTGCCATTTGTTCTTCTTCGGTCTCGGTTAGGCTCCGAGAGGTAAAAATATTTGACACAAGAAAAGAAAAAAAAACTTAAAGCAAAAACACGAAAAACAAATAAGACTTCGTAAAGGACTGTGTCCTGCTCTAAAAGTATCCTAACTCTAAAGCCATAATCAAGTCCCCGGCAACGGTGCCAAAAACTTGATGTGGTTAATCTCAAGTAATAATTTACCTAGACTAACGCTTCCACAAGAATACGGATCGTATAGTACCAGGGTCGAAAATGAGGAATCGATGCAACTCTAAAGCTAGTAAACTAATGAATAGGACGTGTAAAATCGATAAGTGATGGGAATGCGAATGAAACTAAACTAAACTAATTAACGGGATAAACTCAATGACTAAACACCACAGGTTTCAAGAGATGCACGATGATGCAACGAAGTCCTACCAAGATCATGGTTATAGATATCGTTATGTATTCGGGGAATTCAAGCTCTTTTCTAGGGAATGACTCTCCCGATGTCTAAACCCACTATCTAGCATGCGTACTTCTAATCTCCCAATTGTGTAATCTCACCTACTAGGTGCATTAAGATCGCTATCCTAATTCCTAAGTTCAATCAACCGACCAAGATTCTAAATCAATTGAAACTTTATATCATGGCTACATTCCAAAATCCAATTCATCTCCCAATACAATTAGATTTTTATAAACATTCATTCAAGTGGCCATCAAGAATAAAAGCATTACGAACAATTAATCAATCCGAAACGAACAAATATTATAACCAAACATTAAGAACAAAACTTCATTACATATCGGCAAGGCTCTCTAACCCATGGCTATTGACCTACTCGGACATGAACTTAGAAAACGAAACACAAATGATAACTATATTCAACATGGATACAGAATGAGATCCCTCCGACTTGTGCTATTTCTCGTCCTGTTTGTTCCGTTATGATCCTCGATGCTAATACTTTATCCCGTGTACGTTCTTTAGCTAAAAAAACGAACCAAATATGCATGATAACCTGTAAGAACATGAAAACACGAAAACGAGTAAAAAGGATACAAAATCACGCATAAAAATTGAATCTATCATCATAAACATCTCTAAAATCAGGCGAGAAATACGTATTAAAACGAGACGATCATTTATGCATTAATGCTTAGATCTTTCAAAGTTTTCTTGTATTTTGGTTCAACAATCAATGCAATGAATGTTCTATACTTGTGTTGTCTGCTCAGTAATTTAGGATTTCATGTTTCACTAGGAGGTTAGATTATGAATCCAAAAATATTGATTGTTGATTGAGTTCGATTGATGAAAATCTGAACGGTCGGTTAATCGACTCAATAAATAGGATAGCATTAATATTACCGTAATTACGCGTTAATCACTGTTGGGAGGTAGGATTGCATGTTATTGTGGTTAGACAGTTTAGGTGTCGAGAGAATCATTCTCTTTTTATGAGCAGGAATTTCCCATTATTAAGATAATTTGATTGGTTTATGATCTTTTATTGACTGCATCTTTGAAATTCCAGTAACCCAAATCCCGTAGAGTTCTTAACTAGAAAGTCTTTCACGTGTCCTTATTGCTTTTGTAATTCGTTTTGCATTTTTAGATTTTACCTCATATCATCATCACTTTCATCCGTCTTAGTTTAGTTATATTCTTAGCTTAGGTTGCATTAGTTCCTAGAGTTTGAATCTGGTATTACACTAATCCGTATTCTTGCTGTAAGTATTATGCATTTTATTTGCTTGATAATTCGCATATCAAAACTCAAAGATCATATCATATTTTTTTGTTTCATAGTAAGCCAGTATGATATTGCTATCTTTAGGCAAATAATCATTCATTGATTAAGATACAACCTATGCACCTTTCACAAAGATTACTACCGGAGTTCAAATTCAAGAGTCGTGTTGATAAAGAGAAATGTGAAAGTGTCAGTCTACAAGCGTCATAAACATGATGTTTAGTATTATTCAAAATCGTGTTGCTTTCTCATCCAGATCCTTTTCACCGAAACTCAAAGGAGGTTGTACTCGCCACAAGACTACCGAAACCAACAATCAAACTATCTAATCATACAAAGGGAGACGAGCCGCCATTTCGCCGTCCATTGCCTCAGGAACACGCATTTCCAACGGGCATCCATTGGAAAGAAAGAACGTCGTGTCAAATAACTGCGTCCGTTGAGATGACGTATTTTTCAATTTGCAAAGGGAGACGAGCCACCATTTTGCCGTCCGTTGCCTCGGGAACATGCATTTCCAACGGGCATCCGTTGGAAATTCCAACGGATACCCGTTGGAAAGATAGAACATCGTGTCAAATAATTGTGTTCGTTGAGATGATGTATTATCAACGAGCAACCGTTGGAAATTTCTATATATAAACCATTGAACAGTTCCATTTTCAACACAAATCAAAACATCAAAATCCTCTCAAACTTTACATTTCACACACAAACACATTCATAAACACTAGAAAAAAATGAGGACTAGACGATTTATAGGATCGGAGGAATGTTGGCTGGTTCTGCGGGGGCTCCTCCCCCTCCCCCCCCTCCACCACCACCATATCGTCCTCCTTCACCAATATCGGCACCGCCGATATTTGATAAAGAGGACGATATGGTAGATATCAATTCCTTGATCGATGATTTTGATGGACATCCTAACATTCCGATTATCGATCCTGAACATCCTGCCGAGACGTTATGGTAAAAAATCATTATTTGCATTTATATTATTTTAAGTTATAAATAATATCTAACTTTTTAATTTGATATTGCAGGTTCGACGTGGATGATGTGATCAAACACACGAACAACGACATCATCCAATGATCCTTACAAGACCAATTATATTATTCATGGCAAGTTAAACCAGAAGTCGTGCACTAGCGATGGTTGTGCACTTTTATCGTAAGTTTTAAATTACATTTCATTTAAAATTATTAGTTATATATATATGTTATAAACTAACAATTTATAAATTATTTTACAGCGCACATACAGATGGCGGAGAAAGGATACAACGCGCATCTACACAGCATGGTACACGACATGCATGCTCGAATGTGCCTTGTGATGAACAACGCGAAGCGCAACTACTACACCAAAAATTGCAAACCGACATGGGCAGCGGACGAGGTCTTCAATCAAATGATTCAGCATTGGGAGTCCGTAGACTTCAAGGCCAAGAGCGAGAAGGCCAAAAAATGTCGGTACGGCAAGAAGGTTCCCGGAGATGGTCCGCATCGTCATACTTCGGGATCAAAATCATTCCCGAAGAGAAAACACGAATTGGTAAAATTTATTATTACTTAATTTTTTGTTTTTTAAATATTTATCTAATTAAGTTTATTTTATATTACAGTTGCAACGGATAGGAAGAGAACAGACTCTTCTTGAGCTTGTATTGGAAACCCACGCCAAGAAGAAGCCGGTCTTCAGGGAAGAGGTCGACGAACCCGAACTCGTCGATCCTCGAGTGGAGAGAACCGTGAGAGCTGTGACGAAAAAGATTACACAGCAATCACAAGCTTGTGATTTGACTTCCAACGAGCTGAATCCTTTACAAAAGGACAAAATTTATTTAGAGGTAAAAAATTTTTCTTTTGTTTTTCGATTATTAATAAAATATTCTATAAAAATCTAACTCTAATTTTGTTTGTCTTGTAATCGGTGAAACCGTATAAGGGGCGTCTATACGGTCTCGGGGCGCTTCAAAAAGATATCGTCGAGGACGCCACGACGGCACCTCCCGCTTTCTTGGTCACAAAGGAAATGCCTTGCCTGATCAGTCATATGCTCGGTCGGAGCGATCATCATCTGAGACATTTCTCGAGTCGAGTAACCCTTTTCTCCACCTGAGTATCATTTACAATTTTTCTAATGGATTCGGTCGACCTGAACAACACCTTTGCTCGGTCGAACACACCATCCAGTAAAATTGCTCGGCTCAAGCAACCCTTTGCTCGACTACTTTGTAATTCTCATATTCTTCTGTAGGTTCACTTGACACGAGAAATCATGTAGCTCGATCGAGTGGTTGTCTACCTTGAACTATTGGACTCGAGCAACCTTTGCTCGATCGAACATTTTTCAAACCCAGGAATTCGCTTGACTCAAACAACATTTTGCTCAGTCGGTACTCATGACAGTCAGTCGATCAATACCACTTTGACGAAATGCTCGGTAGAGCATCACTCATCTAAAAATCAAATTTCATCTAGTGATTTCGCTCGACCCGAGCAAAAAATTGCTCAATTGAGTACGTACACATGACATCACGTGACGTAACATCATGTTCGATCGAGTATGATATCTCTTACAAAATGCTCAGTTGAGCGCCGCTTTACCAAATGCTAATTTTGCCCAAGAATTCACTTGACCTCAGCGGTCATATTTCTCGGTTGAGCACAACACTCTACAGTCGCGACTTTTTCCATTCTTCGAGTGAAATTCGTTTGAGAACAAAGAAATTTTAATGTACAAACGATTAGACTCTGATACCACTGTTGGATTTAAGGATTGGGCATCAGAAGTGTTTTTTTCTTAAAATCCGTATAGAAATCTAGTTCGGTTTCATGATTTTGGGTTTAGTTGACTTCTTCATAAAAAACAACCAACTGTTCAAATTACTAAAATTTAGTAATAGGATGATGCAGAATGTAGCAACTACAGTGTGTTGCTTCCACAAGAAATCTACACTAAGATGGGTTCCACCGTTCAATCTTTGACGTGGCGTAAATCAAAGAAACAAATGTTTTTTCTCTTATTTGTCTCTCTTCAGAATCTATTTGATAGTTTTGGATTTATCTTACTAGAAAATATTCTCGCACGATGCAGGTGTTATAATTTTATATTCTATAATATTTTAAAAATTTTAGATTGAAATCAAATAATAAACGGTATGGTGTGATGTTTAAACTTTTTTACAAAGATTGGAGCAATATGTAATAATTTTTTAGAATTTACAATTTAGCATAAAATTTATCCATATCGAGAGAGAAATAAAGGTTGAGTATAGATATTTAAAAATTTTAACATGTAAAGGTTGATGATAGAACAATAGACCAAAAATTGCAATACAATATCATTCTTCAAATATTTTATTTTATTATTCAAATACTGATCTCAATGTGGAATAATAAAAAGATGAAAATATAAACCAAGTAAACTTTAAATTTTAGACACTAAATACAAATAACTTGAAAAGATATGAATTAACTACATCAGAGTTCGATTTTATATTCATATTCACACCAATTTCGGGGATCCAACCAAATTTTACGAACAACGCTACTTTCAATTATAGTATTCTCCAACTTTTTAAGCAAGTTTAACATGATGGAACTCTTGGTAGAATTAAAAATAATCCTTGGTAGAATTTGTAAAAGTGGATGGAATGTAGATCCATTACATCGATCTTCACTTCAACAATCTGCATCATCTTGGACAACTTTTCCATATTGCTAGCGATGATATAAAGGAAATATAACCTCTTAAAGTTCTTTGTTCATTGGTAGGCAAACTCCATTATTTTAGCATTACCTTGCCGAAAAGCCTCCACTCTTAGCCTATACCAATGATCTTTCTCAGTGATCATTTAAGCACCTTCAACAACGATATTGATGTTACCACTCTCCAAACCTAGATTGAATAGAGTCTTTTCCTCTTTTACAAAATGGAGGGCAACTTCAGAGAATCCTTTCTGGTGCAGGTACACCATCATAGCTAGCCCACATGACTGAGAATTCCTAATCATGCTTATGACATGATCATACATGTTTCGCAATATAGAATGGCAAAAATCCTATATTTCCATAACAGTCTAAGACGAATATGTCAATCCTTGAAACTTTTGTGATGTAGATAAGGACATTGAGAGTTCGGTGCATGTTTAACATACCAAAGTAGCATACTGTACTTTTCTCACACAAAAAACTCTTAAGTTACATAAAAGCATAAGTGATGATAGAAAGAGTAAATAAAAAACTTTGTTTCTTAAAAAATGACTAAATTATATCACCAAAAGAAAAAGACTTCAATGATCGAGACTAGGACATAAAAAAATATGGCTAACTCAGAAGATAATGGCATCACATATCCTTTCTAACTCCTTTGCCATATATGTATTAATTTTCATAGAAATCATAAAAACTGCAAGATTAAATGGAAGGAAACAAAGGCAAATCTTTTTTTCTCTTTAAACTCATATAGACTTACATAATAATTTATCTCGTACGATAAGATTGCACGACAGAAAGGTCTAATGGGTTTGTCCATCGAACTAACTGATTTTCGGATGCAATAACCTCTCACTATCAGGCTCGTCTCAAACTTTGGGATAAAGGAGTCCTCGTCTCAGATCTTAGAGATTTTTAGTTTGGTAGTGTCATTTTCTATTGTTCGCATAAATTATTTATTTTAAGTATTTCAAAACTCCAAAATCTATTGCCATAAAACACCACTTGTAAAATCAACATATTTCAATGTCACACATTAAAAAAATGATAATTACAATATCTCTAAGATTACTTATCCTAGAATATGTATAGTGGTCCTTTGTAAAATATTTACTTGTGTGTTGTCCACAAATAAAAACAGATTAATGAAACAACACCAACGCCTCTTCCTAGGTGGTTTTTGTTATTGCTTGGTTTCATCTATTTGAGCGATGAGTTCAGCTGCCTGCAGTTCACATGTGGTCACCGTCTTTGCAACTTCAAGTTTTTTGAACCTCTCTTTCCGTTTCTCTATCTTCGTCAATTTCATTCCATTTTGCTTCTTCTATAATCTCTCCTTCCTCTTTGATGTTCGAATCTTGACGCTGCATGGGTTTCTTGCTACTTATGACACCTTCTTTTCTTTGTTTGCCTCGCTTCAATGATTCTCTCGTATCACTACTGTTGGAACATCTTTTCCAGGACTGCTTGGAGTACTATAAAATGAAAATGATGGATTGAAAAGGATCATGAACATGTTTTTCATCCTTTTCAATCCATAAATCATTAATAAAAAGCTTGCTAAACTCAATTTCCTTGACCTTACCTTCCCTTTACCGATTGTTACGTTAATTGTATCCTAATATTTGAGAGATGAATGCTCATGCTTGATCCTACTTGAAGCAAATGATCATGGTTTTCTATCATGTGAAGTTTCGTTTCCATCCCATAACTATGTTTGTTTTCATGGCTAGTTCTCTGTTTGGTGTTCATTTGGTCACATGTTGATGTACTTATACAACATACTGACATCTCATCGGTATTTAGCAAATGCTCATGATGTGTTACATCTGTTGTGTAACCTCAGAAGGCATTCTTCAACTTTTATTTCCTTTTATCAGAATCGATCCAATCATTGTGGATTTTAATTCTACCTATTGTGTCCACACTATCTTGAAGCTTACCCATCCAATAACCCCTTTCTCCATCATTGTATAACTAGTTCTTCCGAATATGCTATTCTTCGTATGGTTTGTACCATATGATATTGTTTCTCCAGAGATAACAACATACCAAAATTCTTTTAACGATAAGCAAGATGACAGTAATGTGTCCATTCTACATTTATAACCACCTTTCTTGGAGGCAAACCCATCAAGACGCCAACCGGAGGCATAGGTATACATTTCCCCTCTTCTAGATGATTCTCCATCTCTATCATACTCTGGATATTCTCTCCGACCCAGATCACAGAAGGAATCCTTTATTATGGAAAGCTAATTCAGGTGGCATACCATATTTTTCCCTATGAACATCATCTTCATATTGGTAACTGTATAAATTATTGGCATAATCATATTTGTTCTTGTAATGTGGACCATCCTACTATCTGAAGCGTACTCTAAAGAAAGCCTATGGCCCCTATCAGTTATATGAACTTTCTCCATGTTAGTTTCGGTGGTGCATGAGTAAGTTTGACAGCTTCATGAACTTCATACCATAATCATCTCTGCTTGGTACAAACGGAAATGAAAATAACTCAAATGTAATTGGTCTTGGATGCTCATGATTCAATAGTGAAAAATGAAGAACTCTGGTTTTTTTTGAAGGTGATACGCCTCACCATCTCCCTCATTTCATATATATCAAAATAACATTCAAAAGCATGTATATCCTAGTTTACTATATCTAGGTCTCATTACATATTATTCAACTCTAAGTAGCTTAAAATGTTGCTTCAAAATAGGCATTTAGCCATTTTAAACTCTCCAGTTTCAACACTTTTTCTTCTTGTCTGCAGGTTTTTTGTCTAGGCTTCACGGGCCAGATTGGAGGTTGGGTCGTTGGAACCCTTCGGCTGCTTCTCTTCGTTTACATCCGTGCTTGTACCGTTTGTATTTGATGGGCCTTTGTAAGCCCATGACACTTTTTGATTGTAATAATTCGTTGTTTCTTCGTGCTTAGTCAAAATCCCCTTTCACTCGAATCTTCGGTCAACCTTTCTTTCGTTTCCCTTTTTGTTGAACCCTAGATCGAACCTAGGTTTTCCTTCTTCGCGCTTCGTCCCTTGCCTGTGACCAAGGAGGATCGAACCCTTCAATCTCCTTCTCAATCCTTCTAGATACAACTCCCAACCGTTCCCTCAAATCTTCAAACCTTCTCGTGTCGAGGGCCTTCGTCAAAATATCCGCAATCTGGTCATTCCGATGCAGTACAATAAGTGATCTTCTTCTCCTTTTTAGCTTCTCTCACAACATATATTTTAATTTCAGTGTGTTTGGTTCTCCGGTGTTGAACAGGATTCTTCCCTATTGTGATGGCCTAAGTGTTATCGCAATATATGGGAATCCCTCCTTCAAACCCGAACTCTAACTCTTCAAACATTCTCCTCAGCCATACAGAGTGATTCGTGGTAGCATACAGAGCAGTGTACTCTGTTGTAGTCGTTGACTATGCTATCACGGGTTGTTTCTATGTTTCCTATGAAAACACATCACTTCCTAATAAAAAAAATCTAGTAGTACTCTGCATGTCCTCTTTGCATCCACCCCAATTCTAAATACCCAACCAACTCAAAATATTCCACATGCTTCAACCATAACCCATAGTTTTTAGTTCCATTTATGTATCTGAATACTCGTTTTGCTTCTGACATATTTGTGTTTGTAGGTTTAGCCATGTACCTGGATAAGTAGGAGGCGACAAACATGAGTTCCGATCGTGTAGTAGCGAGGTACAGAAGGCCTCCAACCATGCACCGGTACTGCAAAGGGTTGGTAAGCTCCTCACCTTGATTTACATTCTTTCTAGCCGGTATTAGAGGAGTGCTAACACTCTTAGAGTTTATCATTCTAAACTTCTCCAATAGCTGCATTGCATATTTCCTTTGGTGTAGGAAAATTCCATCATCTGTGTAGTTAATTTCAAACCCTAAGAAGTATCTCAACCTCCCTAGATCACTTATTTCAAAGGCATTGCGGAGCTTAGTCTTAAACTCATTAATCCATCTTTGATTGATCCCAGTCAGAATAATATCATCAACATAGATGCATATGATTAGGATATCTGAAACTGACTTTTGGGTGTACATAGCCGAATCACAATGGCTCCTTGTGCACCCTTCAGTCAGAAAGAAATCATCTATCTTGTTGTACCAAGCTCTAGGTGCATGCTTTAACCTATAGAGTGCTTTCCTTAGCTTATAAACCTTGTCCCCTACTCCCTCTATCTCATATCTCTGAGGTTGTTCTATGAACACCTCTTCTATTATTTCACCATTTAAGAATGTCGATTTGACTTGCATTGGATGAAGCTTCCATTTCATTTGTGTAGCTAGGAAATGAGGACTCTGATGGTGTCATGTTTGGAGACTGGTGCAAAGGTCTCTCCATAGTCGAGACCAAAGGTTTGTGTAAATTCCTTGGCCACAAGTCTTGCCTTTATATTCTGTATCTTCCCATTTTCATCTAATTTAACTTTGTACGACCACTTGATTGTGATCATCTTCTGGTTTTCAGGTCTGTCCACCAGCTCCCATGTCTCATTCTTTTGGATCATGTCTATCTCATAATCCATGGCTTTCCTCTAGCCTGTATTAGATACAACTTTCTCAAAGGAACTTGGTTCCTCCACTGTCAGGTAACAGGCTTCATAATTTTATCCCTCTTCTACTTCATTTGGTTCTGCTTCTTCATAAATCTGACTCAGCCTTCTTGTTTATGTGCATGAGTCTCAAGGAAGAGGATGAGGCACCACTTGACTAACCATTGCTCAGCTGGAAGGGGACTTGAGAGAATTGAGATAGGTTTCTCTCTCCCTCTTGATTATTTGAATTCCTTTGTGTAGTTGTAAGGTTGGTCTGCTCTGTAGGTCTAGGAACCCCAATGAATGTTGATATAGGTTTAAGCTCTTGTGAACCAGACTGTGTAGTCTAGTCCCAACACTTGTCTTCCTCAAATACCACATCCCTAGCAACTTAAACCTTGCAAGTCTATACTTTATAAATCCTGTAACCTTTACTTAGGCTGTTGTAGCCTACAAATATCTCAATCTCTAATCTCTCATCCAAGTTTCTTCTTTTTTGTGCAGGTATGTGCATATGACAAATGCACTCGAAAACCCTGAGTTGGCTCACTGAAGGCATGTGTCCACTCCACACTTCAAGTGGGGTATGATCATTCAGCGCCTTGGTGGGTAGCCTGTTTTGGAGATAGGTTGTCGTGAAGACTCCTTCAGCCCAGAACTTGTTAGGTAAGTTCTTCTGATTCAGCATACTCCTAACAATGTTTAGGAGTGTCCTATTTCTCCTCTCAGTTACACCATTTTGCTTAGGGGAATAGGCAACAGTTAACTCCCTCTGAATCCCCTTAGACTCTAGGAATTCATTAAAATCATTTGAATTATACTCTCCACCTCTGTTTGTCTTTAATTTCTTTAGCTTCTTGTCTGTTTAAGTCTTAACTTGTGCAATAAATTTCTTAAAGAAACTTAAGTAATCTGACTTAAGCCGTAGGAAGTAAACCAATACCATATGTGAAAAACCATCTATGAACGTCAGTAGGTAGAGACTCTCATCCAGTGATGGGATCTTCATTGGTCCACATAGGTCTGAGTGGATTAGATCCAGGCTCCCTTCCACCTTGTAATCTGAATATTTAAGGAATTCATCCCTAGTCTGCTTCCCTTTCAAACAAGCTTCACACACTTCTTGTTCCACCTTAAATCTCGGTAGTCCTCTAACCATGCCTTTCTTTTGTATTTGTTGCAGATTGTGGAAACCTGAAAGTCCAAGCCTCCTATGCCATAATCCAGATAAGTTCTCTGCTTCACTTGTTGTTTTTGCTTGGTCTTTGATAATTCTCCATCTTAGAGGGTAGGCCTTCTTAAATATTGGGACTTCAACAACCAAACCATCCCTTCTGTCATTTTGCAATGGTTTTCAGTAAATAACTTGATAGTCGTTCCTAACCATCTGTGGTACACTCAAAAGGTTCTTATCCAGACCTGGGACAAGAAACACATCCCTGATCATCTTCCTTCCTCTCTTAGTACCAACTTCTATGTCTCCTTTCCTAGTGGTAGTGAGAACTTCATCATTTCCAACTCTAATAGGTACTTTAAACTTCCTATCCAACGTGGTGAAGAACTCCTTCACTTTAGTCATTTGACTAGTAACACGACTGTCCACTATCCATATTTCTTGATCAAAACCTTTTGTTGCAATGTGTACAGCAGTAAACAGAGAGTTATCTTCTTCCTCTTCTCGGTTCACAAGTGCTTGATTAGTGTTAAACTTCTTAAGTCTATAGTCTCTTGAGAAATGACCTGGTTTTTCACAAGTGTAGCATTCCTTCTTGTTTATTTTTTGAAATAACACTGATCAAGAAATAACACTGAGTCTCGTAATGGTTATCTTTCTTGCAATAAACACACTATTTCTTCCCCTTCTGTTTGTAGTCACCCTTAGGATAGGGTTTCCTGCTGGTTTTTGTTTTGTTAGACAGCTTGAAGCCTTTAAACTTTGCATTAAAAGCTCCATCTACACTGCTTTCGTGTCTGTCATATCTAATCTTGCTTCTTGTGAATGCAAAGAAATAACCAGTTCACCCATTGTTAAAGTTGTTAGGTCTTTGGTCTACTCAATAACTCCCACATAGGGGTCGAACCTCTCCTGTAATGAACATGAAATTTTAGATACTAGGGTGTCTTCTCTAATATCATCACCATAGGTCTTCATCTCATTTTCCCTGTTCAGTGACTTTTTTTGCAAAGTCTTTAATGCTTTCCTTTTCTCCATGCCTCAAAGTATAATATGTTGCCTTCAACTTCTGCAACTTGATCATTGTCATCTTAGGATCTCCCTGGAACATTTCCCTTAATAGATCCCATGCATCCTTTGAATTTTCACATGTAGATAAGTGAGATCCAAAGATCTCCTCACGGACAACATTGTAAATTAGTTCTAGTGTTGTCTGTCCTTAACCTCTAAGTCTTCCCATGCAGCTATGGCCTTTTGTTGTTCTTCAGGGATAGTAGCAACCCCATTATCGGAATTTCTAGCAATCCCTCAGTTACAACCTTTCAAAGTTGCTTGGATCTTAGGACTGCCTTCATCTTGATAACCCAAAGATTGTATCCCTTACCATCAAAATACTGGGATCTATGGTAATGTCTGCATCTTCTTCCTTTGCTAGGTCTAGGGCTCTTCCTCATTGTTTTGTTGTGATGGTTTGTGTCTAGTGTTTGTTGTGCTTTTGTGCTTAGTTCTCGGTCGTGCTATGTGCTCCCTTGAACCACGAGAGCTCTGATACCATTTGTTAGTTTCAGTGGTTCATGAGTAAGTTTGACAACCTCATGAACTTCATATCATCATCATCACTGCTTGGTGCAAACGGAAATGAAAATAACTCAAATGTAATGGGTCTTGGATGCTTATGATTCAATGGTGAAAAATGAAGAACTCTAGTTTTGTGGTTTTGGTGTTGTATTTGGATTGGTTTTTTTGTGAAGGTGATACACCTCACCATCTCCCTCATTTCATATATATCAAAATAACATTCAAAAGCATGTATATCCTAGTTTACTATATATAGGTCTCATTACATATTAGTTAAGTAGCTTAAAATGTTGCTTCAAAATAGGCATTTAGCCATTTTAAACTCTGCAGTTTCAACTTTCAATACTTGTTCTTCTTGTCTGCAGGTTTTTCTTATGGGCTTCACGGGCCGGATTGGAGGTTGGGCCGCTGGAACCCTCGGGCTGCTTCTCTTCGTTTACATCCGTGCTTGTAGCGTTTGTATTTGATGGGCCTTTGTAAGCCCAGACCGCTTGTTGATTGTAATATTCTGTTGCTTCTTCGTGCTTCGTCAAAATCACCTCTCTCTCGAACCTTCGGTTAACCTTTCTCTAGTTTCCCTTTTCGTCGAAACCTAGATCGAACCTAGGGTTTCCTTCTTCATCTTCGTCCCTCGCCTATGACCGAGGGGGATCGAACCCTTCACTCTACATAAATTGACAATCATTGTCACGTCAAGTCTGGAGCTTGACCGAATCCATTCCTGATATATCGGTCAGGGATGGCGAGCGAATCCATAGACCTTCCACAGACCACTGGGAGTGTCAAAGAGAGATGATTATTAACTAGGTTATTCCCGGTAAGCTCGGTAATGCCAATGATGAGCCAGACTCTCTAGTTTTGAGAAGAAAGGGAGATAGTAAGGCGATTAGGCTATGATGGGCTGCAGACGTGAGAAGGCGGAGCTTGACCTAGAGGACAAGAGGAAGAGGAGAGGTCGATTCAGTCGACCTTCCACGGACGACCGGGAGTGTAAGAGAGAGGTAGCGTTGTGAGTCGACGCGGTGGAAGATGTAGAAGGTAGCGATGGAGGGAGCTGATGTGGCTGGAGAAGGAGAAAACTGATTTTGCAGAGATTATGACGAGTGAGAATTTGATGAGTTTGTGTGATAAATCCTTTCAACTGTCTTCTCGTATTTTATTGGATGATGGTTCCTTTCAACTTCCCTTCTCGTTTCGGTGGATAGAATTAGAATTTAAATTTGAATTGGTAATCACTTAATTTTGTCATTAATATAAATAAATTAATATTTTAAATTTTTAAAATATTTAGAAAAAAAAAACTTGGTGGTGAGGTGAGATCTCCGAAACTAGTTTTTATAAGTATAATTGTGTTTTTATTAATTAATGAATAATTAAGATAATTCATATATCTTAATTTCAAAGATCAATTTGTAATTAATTATTTTTAGATCTTCATATTTTTCTGTTTCGTTATATTTAGAGGCAGAGATGAACAAATCAAGTTCTGTATACTTACTCTCGTTCATTTTGTATCAATATATTTATTAAAAGATTATTGGCTTTTCTAAGCCTTAATACCTTAAAATTTTAGAATTACACTTCACAATTATGATTGACTTTTTTACAAGGGAAGATTTAAAGTAATTCTTTGTAAGTCAAAATTTGAAATATTTTAATAATCACAATGATGTATTACTACAAGGTTCCTTTAAAGTTGAGTATCATATCAAACGTTCAAAATTTTTTGTCATTTTTATTTTCTGATTTGCAAAAATAGTAAATAAATTTCGATTTAACCGAATAGAATTAAAAATATAGTTTTTAGAATGATTTCTGTCAAATATGGATTAGATCTAACTAATTCCAAAAGCTAGCTCAAGAGTTTAGGGTTGTCCAACACCATATATACAAGTCCCAAGGTTCATGTCCTAGTCGATGTGGGACAACTTATCATAACACTCCCCCTCACGCCCAGGCTCGATTCTGGAGCGTGGACATCACAATCGGGGCCCAACATCGATATATTCAAATCGGGGACGAACCGGGCTCTGATACCATGTTAAATATGGGCTGGGCCTAACTAATCTCAAAAGCTAGCTCAAGAGTTTAGGATTATCCAACACCATATATACAAGTCCTAAGGTTCATGTCCTAGCCGATGTGGGACAACTTATCATAACAGTTATGAACATTTTAAACAAAATCATATGGTAATAAAATACAAAATGAAATGCCGCCAAGTATACTCACAAGATTCAAGATATTTTTAGATTTCAGATATTTCAATCTCCAACCAATTACATTTTTTGAGATTCTAGTATTTTTGCATATCTAATTATGATGAATATTTAATTGTATTTGTAGAGATTCCCAAAACTTTTTTTTTATCTTTAAATCTCCACCAGATTCGTTATCCATCGACCATATTAAATCCATCTTGATTCCACAAATTCTCAACAAAACAAATCCACATTGCTTCCTACAAAATTAGTCAACAACCTCAAACAATCAAAACAAACTTGAATATTCTATTTTTAATGTTAACAAATTTGGAATGGAGGAGTTCATATATATATATATATAATTCAATAAAGTTTGATAACAGGAACAAACAGAGCTTCAAAGGCGCACGTCGGGGTTTTAGAAAGTTAATAATAATGGTGTGTAAAAAAAGGAGTGTTAGGGATCGATTTATATGATATCATGAGGAAAAAGATCAATCATTTGGAACAAGTATTTCATATGGAAATTATCCAAAAAAAAGTATTTCATATGGAAGCAATAACCTATTTTCGCAATTGAGATTTACAAATATCACCTTGGTATTGGTCAAAAATTATTATATAAAATCTTTATTGCAAAAATATATTATAAATATTTGTGTGTGTATATATATATTCATCAAAGTATTATAATTTGTTCATATAAATAAAATGGTTTTGAACATCAATAAAAAGAAATTAGAACATTAATTTTTTTTTATCAAATAAGCATATAATACTTAAAAATAAAGCGTCCCACGTTATCCAAGGGTCATCGATTCTGTAATTTTCATAAAACGGTGCACATGTTATGTCGACAAAAAATTGTCTTACTTTTCATAGATATTCTTATGAAAGAAATTTTCAAGAAACCGTGCAAAAGTAAAAAGAAAAATTCAAATTCCAAAATTTCACTATAAGTTTCAATAAAATATAAACTTATTTCCTATATTTTAAATCAATATTATGTATTTGACACTAGATAATCTATAAGTTACTAATATTTTATTTGATTTCGATATTACGAGGGCTGATTCGTAGCATTGTTACATTTTTGTTTGCAGTTAGTTATTTTTTTGGTTGACAATTAGTTGTGTTTTTTCGTACTAATTATGATAATGTGTTTGGTAACGATAACAAATTTTCGATTTAGATAAAAGGGTTAACAATTGATTCCATTTCGGATTTTTAATGTAAATTACCAAAAAAGACATTATATATTTTAGCTATAATCTTTAAATATTCAATTTTAGTGATTATAAATTATAATTTTAAAATAACTTTTTAAAATCAATTAACATATTTGTAAATTAAAAATTAATAAACATATATACAAATACATACATATATATATATATATTGTGCATAAATACATATAAGTATTATAAAAATATACATATATATAAACATATATGTATATATATAGGTATATGTAGGTATATGTAGGTATATATATGTATATATTTATAATTTTGAGTTTATGTGTGCATATGTATATATGTGCATATGTATAAGACTAGATGGCATATACGCCGGCTAGACATAAATTTATATATAGACATATAATATTATAATTATTATAATTCAATATTTATAAATAGATATCCAAAAAAATAATGTCTTTTTTTATATTTTTCATAATTTCACTTCAAACTTAATTTCTCTATTTAAACAAAACATTTCGATATATTTTTATTGGATTTAAATGTAACGTTTATTTCTGGTAACTAATATATAAAATAAGTTGTATATATATATATATAATTGAATATGTGCATGTGTGTATATATAAATATGTCTTTATATGTATATATGTATATTTATGTATATATAAATGTATGTATATTTAAATGTGTGTATATTTATGTATATATATGTATATTTAAATGTGTGTATATTTATGTATATATATATATGTATATATATATATGTAAGAGGTAGTTAACTTACTCAAGCTGCGTCGTGGTATAACAACCTGAAAGCGAAATTTTGGCACGACCGTGGTGCAACCGAAGGCCGATCGCTTCTTCAAAGTTTACACAGTAACCCCCTCGTACACGATCACTCGTGAAGAGGAGGGTGGAATAGCTTAGGTAACTCGTAGAGGAAAAATCTGTCTAGGGGTTCACGGTTTAACTTGAAACAAAACTGGAAAATTTTTGTGTCCCTCGCTTCCGTCTATAATCGAAATTAAAAGGCTCACCGTGGAGTAGTCAACACTAACCATTACCTCCGAGATGGCTCCACAAAATAAGGGTTGTTTGAATTGTTCTTTTGAATAAGTCTTTCGAAAATCAAAAACAAAAATTATCCAGATAGAGTAAAATCCGATTCGGCCTGGACGAGGCGACGGCGCGCACAGACGGACGAGGCGGCGGTGGCGGCGACGTCGTCGCGCGTGTGGTATTTTTGTAAAACCAACCTCAATCTCAAAACCCCTCCAATAACTCCTTTTGATTTCCATAAAACAGAAGACTCAATATATACTTGAATAAAACTTTTCTCCCAACCAATATGGGAATTTCCAAAAAAGATTAAAATAAACTGTTGTCAAAATTTGAGTAATTTTTCTCAACAATCCCCCACAAATGACTATCTCAATTTTTAAACATACGAGTAAAACGAATATGTAGGAATTGAATTACTTAAGCATCAATATCTTACGATTGAATTGATGCATAGTGATGTGAGGCAACAACTTAAGCTAGTGGAAGTGAATCGTTTCTTAAACTTTCAAAAGTTTAAATTGACACCCCCACAACACGTACTAATTCCTTGGTATTTGCTATTCCACGATACGGTTTCAACGTTTTTAAAGGTCATGCGTTTTTACCTTGGTTCTATGATTGCTCTAGAAATAAACTCAAATTTTCTTTCATAGAAGGCAACCCACCTTCACACTCATTTCAACAATAACTTCATTAAGTTTGATACAGACCATTCAACAATAGAGCTATGAAATTATTAAGTCCATTAGACTTCCATATCATCCTCCATCATGTCTTAAAGACCACTCAACATCTAGAGCTATGGAATAAGTCTTCCCTACTTACATCTCAAACGTCCATCAAGTCCTTTATAGGACCACTCAACCGCTAGATTTATGGAATAAGTAGTTCTGACTTACATCTCAACATCCATCAAGTTCTTTATAGGACCACTCAACAACTAGAGTTATGGATTTACAATCACAATATAGAAATGGATTAATATGTTTATCTCAATTCAACCCAGAGATTTAAGTCTCATTCCTTTAGAAGATTCTTGAATAATTCTTCTCGATAATCCTTTTGTTAAAGGATCTGCAAAATTCCTTACGGATCTCACAAACTCAAACTTCTTGAGAATCTTCTCAACATAATGTGATTCACATATAGAAAAACCATTTTCCATTTTATGAATTTTAATACAAAAAATAACATCAGCTTCTCCTAAGTCTTTCATATCAAAATAAGATGATACAAATTTCTTGGTATCAATGATCACTTCTATGTTTGAACCAAATATTAACATGTCATCAACATATAGGCATATGATCACACAATCAGACCCAAACAATTTTATGTAAACACATGAATCAGACACATTCACTACATAGCCATGGTTTATTAGAGTACGGTTAAATTTTCATACCATTTTTTAGGTGCCTGTTTGAAACCCTAGAGGGATTTTCTGATCTTACACACTTTGTTTTTTTTTTTCCAGCTATGATGTTGTTCCATATAAATTTGTTCTTCCAAGTCTCCATTGAGAAATTCCATTTTTACATCCATTTTATGTATTGTGAGTCCTCGAATAGCTGAAAGTGCAATCAAAGATCTAATGGTAGAGATTTTAGTCACAGGAAAATAAGTATCAAAGTAATCGATACCTTTCTTTTGAGTATATCATACTACCACCAATCTAGCTTTAGATTTTTCAATGGACTCGTCTGGTCTAGTTTTCCTTATGAAGATCCATTTACACTTAATGGGTTTACTACCTTTAGGTAAATCAACCAAATCCCAACTGTGATTCATTATTATTGAATCTGACTCACTTTTAATTGTTTCTTTCTAAAACCTAGAGTCTATAGACTTTAGAGCCTCTTTGTAGGTTTTAGGATCTTCATCAATCAAGAACGTCGATACAAATTGTTCATCAATTTTGTCTGAATTATCAACTAGAAATTAAAGTGACAAAGTGAGAACCGAAGGTTTTCTCAACCCTTTTTCTTTTACTCTTTCTAGGTTCGGTATCATGCATAATTTTAGAAGATTTTTTATCCTGATATCTAATTGAAGAAGTATGTATAGTTGTATCATCCTTTTTAAGAGGAAAAATATGTTTAAAAAATTCAGCAATTCTAGATTCACATATTGAGTTATCATTCAAACACATGATTCTATATGCGCTACTGTTTTAAGCATACCCAATGAATGCACAATCAAAAGTTTTAGGTCTTATATTCATTTTTCTAAATTCGGGAAATGCAACTTTAGCAAGTAAACCCATGCTCTCAAATAATTCAAATTCGGCTTAAAACATTTCCATAATTCGTAGGAAGTTTTATCTAGCTTTTTGTGAGGAACTTTGTTAAGAATATAGCATGCGAACAACACTGCTTCCCCCCATATATTATCATGCATACCAGAACTTAATAACATAACATTCATCATTTCTTTTAGTGTTCTATTTTTCCGTTAGGCTATGCCATTTTGTTGAGGTGTATATGATGTCATAGTTTCGTGAACGATTTCATTCTTTCAAGAAATTTCGTGCAATACTCACCACCTCTATCAGACCTAAGTTTTTTAATCTTTTTGTCTAATTGATTTTCTACTTTAGCTTTATATTTCAAAAACATTTGAGCAGCCTCATCTTTAGACCGTAATAGATAAATTTTCATATATCCAGAAAAGTCATCAATAAACGAAATATAATACTTTTACCACATTTGCTCAATGTGTTTCTAAAATCGGCTAAGTCAAAATGAATCAATTCAAGTATTTTCGTGCTTCTAGAAGTAACATGTTTAAAAGGATTCTTAGCATATTTTGCTTCAACACAAATAGCACATTTTGAACATTCATTTTCGTTTGATACATTTATGAGTTGCATATTTTTCAGCCTTTTAATAGAACCATAATTCACATGTCCTAGTCTATCATGCCACAAATTAACATATTCAACGATATAAGCAGAACCAGAGTTATTTCCATTAGCTAAAGCAGAAATAGTGTTCAGGACAAACAATCCCTCAGACAAATAATCTTTTGCCATAAAATCCCCATTCATTGCTAATATCACTTTATCACCCTCAAAGACAAGTTTAAAACCAGCTCTATTAAGTAAACTACCAGAGACCAGGTTCCTACGCAGCGATGGAACATACAACACATCATGCAATGCTAATATTTTTTCAGACGTAAGTTTGAGAAGAATTT
Organism: Gynandropsis gynandra; assembly: GCA_036759665.1. NCBI lineage: Eukaryota > Viridiplantae > Streptophyta > Magnoliopsida > Brassicales > Cleomaceae > Gynandropsis > Gynandropsis gynandra. The sequence goes on from CM071875.1 coordinate 1,910,693, forward strand.
TTCCTTTACCAAGAACTCCAGCGGTGGCAGAATTACCCATGAAGATGTGTTCACCATCCGTAACTTCTTGGAATTCTTGGAAAAGATCCTTGTTGGAACAGAAGTGTCTAGTTGCTCCAGTGTCTAGCAACCAGTCCACTTTGTTTTCCTACGAATTCGCCTCAACCACCACCGCCACGATGATCTCATCCTTTTCAGCAACATTAACTTGCGAGGCAGAATTTGCGTTAGGTTTGTTATCACATTTTTTTATCTTTTTTGTTCCAGCATTGATATGATTTGTGGTCTGGTTTTCCACACTCGTAGCAATCGAAAACTTTGTCCTTCGCACTCTTTCTACCATCGCCTTTGAAGTGCTTCTGATTTGGTCACTTTTTGAATTTCTTTTCTTTAGCTTTAAACCTATCTTTCTGCGCAACGGACTAAATTTGAAGAGACAATATTAAGTTTATCTTTTTGCTGATTAGCCTCCTCGGTGTTCATATGACTTATGAGCTCATGGAGTGGCAGATCCTTCTTCTTGTGTTTGAGACGACATCTATACTCCGACCATGAGGGAGGAAATTTCTCTAGCAGCACGTTCGCTTGTAGAAGTTCGCACATCTTCATCCATTCACTAAGTACGTCTGCGACAAGGTTTTCGTACTCATGGATTTTGTCCATGATCGGTTTGTCGTCGACCATTTGGAACTGAATCCATTTTCCTGCGATGTACTTCTTCCTTCCAACATCATCAGCTCCACATCTTGTTTCCAAGATATCCCAGATCTCCTTGGCATGTTTGTATTTGACGAAGATATCAAACACTGTTTTGGACATGTGGTTTAAAAGATGGGCGCATACCTTTTTGTTATCTTTCTCAAATTTTGATTTTTCCCTGTCGTCTGCCTTCTTGGATTTCTCAATTTGAGGCGTGGCTATTGGAGTGGAGGGAGTGGCATGGTGTGGTGTATCTTCAGGGACTCTGTGTGGAGGATGTAGTCAACGTCTAACTGCTCAAAGAAAATAAATAGTTTCTGGGACCAACGACGGTAGTTCATACCATCGAGCGACTCGAGTTTGGAGAGGTCAGGCAGTAATTGCAGGAGGACGACAGCCTTGGTTACGAAAAGGAGGTTTTCGCTTTAATAATGTAAGAAGTAGTTGACGTAACCAAGCTGCGTCGTGGTATAACCACTATCCTAAAAGCGAAATTCCGGCACGACCGTGGTGCAACCAAAGGCCGATCGCTTCCCCGATGTTTACACAGCAACCCCCTCGTACACGTGCACTCGTGAAGAGGAGGGTGGAAAAGCCTAGGTTACTCGTAGAGGAAAATCCGTGTGAGGGTTCACCGTTTATTTCGAAACAAAACTGGAAAATTCTTGCATCCCTCACTTCCGTCTATAACTGGAATTAAAAGGCTCACCGTGGAGTAATCAGCACTAACCACTACCTCCAAGATGGCTCTACAAAATAAGGGTTGTTTGAATTGTTCTTTTGAATAAATCTTTTCGAAAATCAAAAACAAAAATTATACAGATAGAATAAAACCCGACCTAGCCCAGTCTGGGCTGACAACGACGCGCTCACGGACGACGACGGCGTCGTCGCGCGCGTGTGCTACTTTTTGTAAAATAACTTCAATCTCAAAACTCCTCCAATAACTCTTTTTGATTACCATAAAACAGAGACTCAATATATATTTGAATAAAACTTTTCTCCCAACCAATAGACAAAAATACACTAATCTCAATAATATATATAAACATAAGTGTAAATTTATGTGTTTAACTTTAAATGTAGATAAAAGAATGATTATGTATTAAATTAAATTAAAGGATGTTTTCATTTGATCAAATCGTCATAAAATATAATTATAATACAAGTTTTTTTTTACATTTTAAATTTTACTATTTACAATATGTAATTTCGATTATGATTTTACCAATCAATTTTTATCTCAATAATAAATTTTAAAAAATGTAAATAGTCTACTCAAGCAATTGTAACTCTACCTATAAATTTCATCAAATCCTATTTGATGTGGTAAACCAATTCTAAATCCTTGCCCAACTATTTAAGCTTAATGAATTCTAATAGAATGGATTCACTAATTGAGTCAAAGTTTTTCTAACCAAATTAATTATGGGCCAACCTCCGAAATGGGTCACACAACTTTGAATTTTTTGTGACATTTTCTGTTTTAAATGTATATTGTAAATTTATTTTGGATATACATCTTGTTCACGGAAAACTATCTTAAACGATAAATATCTTCTTTTAGAAGAAAAAAAATACAATATGTTGATTGGCCTATTTAATCTACGGATTTTGGTAAACTGAATGAAAAGGAAAATTAAATTCAACGTAAAAGGGACTAAATTGACTTAAAATACTCCTAATGGTTAACAATACAAATATGCATAATATAACATTATAATAAATTATCAGATGATTTTTTTTTTCAAAAAATGAGATTTTTAGTTAAAGAATGTTCAAATCCGTCGTCCTAAACATAATTATTTATATATATTTGTATAAAAGAAAAAAAAATTGGTTGCATGTTGTGAGTATACAAACAAAAATATAATTAATATTACAAAAAAGATTTTGAGTGGTTTGGTCAAAATTCCGAAATGCCTGTTTGGTTAAGACACGGCTTTTACATGCAAACGCCACGCCTTTCGCCTTTCTTTCCGCTTGGCAACCAAACAGACCCTAAACCCTCTTTCTATTTAAATTGATTTATTTACGTAATTCCTAAATTACACTATTTTTGCATATTATTTAAATATTTAATTTACTTTTTTCTCTAATTATTGCTTCTATATAAAGTGTTCACCTCCTCCTTCGGGAAGAACGCCTTTACTATTATTATTCCTCGAGGCCTAGAGTGAGAAAAAAGCAAAAAAAAAAAAAGATTCTCTACGGTGTGTAGGGATCTTCACGCGCCACCGTACCTGAACGATATGGCCACTGGAGCAGCCGACGGGATGTTCCGGAGCATCTTCGAAGGATGCATCTCCGGTTGTGACGCTGCGATCGAGCGGCGTCCGTACCACAAGAACTGTAGTTGTGCGCTCCACGACAGATCTCGCGGCGGCGGAGGAATCGCCGGGAAAAATCAGACTCAGAGGCGGATCTGCCGCCATGGTTTGTCGGAGAGCGTGGCGTTCCCGATCCGACGGTCGTGGAGCGAAGGCAACGTGTTGGCTCTGCATCTAGCGTCCGCTTCCTCTTCCTCGAACCTCCAATCGCTATCTTCGTCTTCGTCTCTATCGAATCTCGCGTCTGCTTCGGAATCTTCGTCCGATTCACCGGTTTCGGCGGAACCAATCGGATCTCATAAACTGCGATGGACGATTGACGAGGAAGACGATGATAATCTATCGGTTCAAGGTTTGAAATACTAATTATCTGAATCAGCCAATTTGTTCTTTGGTACGTTTGGGGAGCAAATGATTTTTGATCTTTGATTAGAGAGGTTTTGATCAAACCGGAGGGAAATCAAACTGAATCATCAACTATAATGGTGTGAGATTTGGTCAAATCTTAGGCTATTTCGTATTATGTTGTGTCGTAATAACGTTTGTATAATCTTTCATCTCTTCTTCCAACCCAAAAACAAACATGAACAAGAAGAGCCCTGACCATGTAATTTTGTGTGTGTGTAGATCTCATACCACGAAAAACCTTCATTTGTTTATTTAATTTAAAAAAATTATAATTTATATAATCTTTGTTGGGAAATTATTCGTATAAATGAGTTTCGATTATTTCCTGCTTGCATCCTTTCTTCTTCATTTTATTGCTTGCAGTTTTGGTAAATCCTAATTAATTAAGTGTTTAGGCAATGCAAGTGACACACGAATAGCATTGGCAAGTCAAATTTGTTGTCTCTACCCAAATTACTAATTGAACTCGTGACAAAAAAAGTATATTTATAATAAATTTAAAGTTTAAATATTTTAATTTTTAATTATAATCTTGTACCTTTTTATATGTTTTGAAATTAATAGATCTGATTAATAGGTTAAGTTTAAATTTGGGTAGTATAGTATGAATAATTTCGGAGTACTCAAATCAAATTTGTCGTATCCATTTCTGGTAAAAAATAAAAAGTTTTAGGATTTAGATATAATGGATTAAAAAATTTGTGATATATTTTATGGTCTTTGGTTTTTCTACTAATAATACTTAATTAATTAATTAAACGAATATTCTTTATATAGTCGCAAAAATCCAGCCAAGAAAGCGGAAATTTAATAAATAATAGTAATTAAAAGTATCAAGAAAAAGGAATAAATTATGTATACATGGAGCTTACAGCTTAAGACAGTTCATGCAACCACCGGCCACGTTGTTCTAAACGTGCTCTGCGGGAAAAAAGAAATCAATTTATTTTTTACGACTAGAATTAAGTATTCAAATATTCCACAAACACTGAACCATGTGGAATTGAATTTACTAAATCTAAATTAGATATGTGCTCTTTAACAAATCTTTTGGGATAAAGAATTTCTAATTCGGTTTTATTTTTCATATTTCTATGTAATAATTAGTCGACTTCCATAAAATTTAGGAAAATGAATTGAAATTAAATTACATATATAATAAAAAAATCAATATTTATAAACGTATTAAAATACTTTTAAAATAATATATAAATGAAGAAAAATAGAGTTAATTCATCGGGATAGTGTATTTCTTGTTCTTTTATAAGGAGGATCGACTGAATCTATGTTTCACAGGAGCTTTCACAGGAGCTTTAGAACAGGATATCAACGGAATGAGGTTCAATATTAAAAAAAATAGTTTTTTTTCAGAAATTCTAATTTGGTGGTCAGTTTCTTTTTTTCTTTTTTTTTCTCCTCCACGATTTTCTTCTCTTTTTTTGTTCTCTTATCTTCCAATTTCGTCCCCTCTCTTTCCTTTTATTTTTTTGTTAGTTCACGAAAATCACGGTCTATTCCTCTCGTCTCTTCTATGGTATATTTCCGATTGTCTTCTCTTTTTTATTTTGTTGCATAGTTTGATAGTTAGCTTCGCTGGTATGGTAGCTTGTGATATCTAAGTTCCCGATGGTTAGCTTATTTTGAGTATGTTTGATTAGGCTTGGTTTATTGCTCTAATTTTGAGATAGTTTTCAGTGATGTGAACGAATGATTTTCGGTAATGTTTTGGAAGAAAATGTGAAGTCTGGATCTTGAAAAATCACGAATTACAACCATGTCTCTCTGTTAAAAAAATATAATTGTTTGTATGCTTATAAGTTGAATTTCATAATGTTTTAAACTTTTATAAAAAAAATTATTATTGACAGATCTTTAGTAGGGTGTTATACTAATAATTTTCGTTTTATATATACAGATTGAAGATAACCATTCCATATTTTCCATTTGAACAAAGTCATCTTCATATCTCAGGTTATATTTTTTGCAATTTTAATTGTTGACAACCATGTTTAAAAAGTATGAATTGGGTTATGAAAAACGAAAGAAAAAGAAAAGAATAGAACAATTGATTCAATCTCAAAAAAGAGCTCTAGATAAATTTATCACTAGGAAATCACAAAACAATGATATAAAATCTAATGATTTATATAAAGAAATTGTTGTTGATAAAATTATTAGAGATTATAATGAGAATGATATGGAAATTAAAGAGAATTTAGGCTTTAATGAAACTAACAACGAACAATGAACAATATAACAATGATGTTGGGTCTAGTGGTGGTGAGAACAATTTGTTTGATATTTATGATCCAAAAAATTGGGATAAACTTGATTCAAAATCAATTGACATGTTAGCAATTAATGGTCCTAAAAGAAATTTATCTATTCAGAAAGGTCCGAAAGATAAATATTCAAGAAGATTTTAAAAAACATTTACACAAGAATTTTATCAAACGGGGAAACTTGTGATAGAGAATGGTTAGTATATTCAAAGGAGCTTGATAAAATTCTTTGTTTTTGTTGTAAGATTTTTAAAAAAAGTCCTAGAAGAGGTTTCCTAATAAATGAAGGTCTTTGTGATTGGGCTCATCTTAGTGCTAGGTTAAGAGAACATGAAACAAGTATAAAACATATGTCGAATATGAAAATTTGGATTGAATTACGACTTAGATTTCAAAAAAAATGAAACAATTGACAAAAAACTCAAGAAATATTCAGAAAAAGAATAATAATTTTGGAAAAAAGTTTTGTTTAGGATTATTGCAGTTGTAAAATATCTTGCAAAACACAACTTAGCATTTCGTGGAAAAAATGAAAGACTTTATCAAAATAATAATGGGAACTTTTTAGGACTTATAGAGATGTTAGCAGAGTTTGATCTAGTGATGCAAGAACATATTAACCGTATTCACAACGGTAGTAGTAGTCATCAACATTATCTTAGTCATAATATTAAAAATGAATTGATACTTTTGATTGCTTCGAAAATTAAATCTAAAATCATCACAAAAGTAAAAGAAGCAAAGTATTTTTCTGTGATACTAGACTGTACTCCAGATGCAAGCCATCAAGAACAAATGTCCTTAATCCTAAGGTGCGTCGATTCTACTTCAGATTCTTTTAAATTAAAAGAATTTTTTATTGAATTCTTGAAAGTTGATGATACAACTGGCCAAGGACTAATTGAAGTGTTGCAGATGTGTTAAAATCCTTAGATCTTGATATTGATAATGTGAGAGGTCAAGGATATGATAACAGATCTAACATGAAAGGAAAAAACCAAGGTGTACAAAGAAAACTTCTTGATATAAATCCTAGAGTATTTTATACTCCATGTGGTTGTCATAGTTTGAATTTAATTTTATGTGATATTGCAAACACTTCTGTAAAAGCAAGAGATTTCTTTGGAGTAGTTCAACGTTTTTATACATTATTTGTTAATTCTACAAAGAGATGGAATATTTTGAAGGAAAATGTGAAAGAGTTAACTCCAATTACTGTTGCTTCTGCAGAAAGAAGTTTTTCGAAGCTCAAATTATTGAAGTCGTACTTGTGAACCACCATGCCACAAGAAAGATTGAATGGATTAGCTTTGATGGCAATTGAGAGCAGTCTCCTAGAAGATTTAGATGTGGAAAGCTTGATCGACTATTTCGTTTCAAAACATGCAAATAGAATAGCTCTTTTCGAATGAATGTTGTAAATATTTATTTCATGTAAAGGAAATTTTTTAGCATCGAATATTTCGTTTCAAAAGGGTCTATTTTAATTTTATTGCACAGGGTCTCTTCTCTAGTTGAGCCGACCCTGTTTATAAGGAAGGTTCCGAGGCCATGAAACGAAGCTCGTTAACAAATTTCGTGAAGCTTACCTTTTTCTCATGTATTCGCTAATCAACATATAGTATTAATCATAATTCATATCTTATGCATATTACAAATTTCATAAATTCATATCTTATAGCATGCCATTTTTAATGTTCCCTATAGACCATGGCAAATCCGTTGTCTCTATTTAACGTGGTATGATTGTTCTCATCGACACCAGTCTTAGTCTTGATCGATGTCATTCCGATCGATTACTTTGATGATGTCACCTTTTTATTTTTTGTATTTTTTTGCATATTTACCATCGGCGAAAAAAATCGGTGTCGTCAACACCCGTCTTGGAATTGATTGATTTTTTTTGTAGTTTACCTTCACACTATTGTTGCCTCTATTTCTATTTAGCTGAAATATAACTTCCTTTGATTTCCAGTCAACATGTCTTGTGTTCGTTGAGAACTTTTGGCGTAATCTCATGGCCACTGATGGCTCTTCAAGCAAATGAGAGACCAAACTTTTCACATATTGATCCTCGAGTTCTTACCGGTGCTGTCAATGTCCATGCTCTAGGTGATACAACAACCCATGGAAACCGAATTATTTCAAAATGAGCATGCATAATGATTTTACGGATTCATGTAAAAGGTGACAATAAATATGTGGAATGGACTTAGCGTATTATTTTGGGAGCCTGAATACGGGGAGGTGGAGTTGGAGTTGGTTAATTCTATGCTAGTGCGGTGGATCTTCAACACTTTGGATCCACAAATCCGAGCATGTGTATGATGAGGTATGAACATTATGAGACGATTTACGACCACAATATTTGATTAGTAATGCCTCTCGTATTTACCAAACTCAGATTGGCTCGTTCTTCTCAGCATAGACAAATGGTTCATGCTTTATTTAACTGCTTGAAATTATTGTGAAACGAGTTAGAAGGCTATAAACCTTACAGAGTTGTCGTTGTGGGTCGTGTGTGATCATAAAGAAGAAAAGGTACGTTCTATATGAATGTCATTAGATGGATATGTTAATGATTGAAATACTTGAATATGATCGAGACTTCGAGATGAGGTAGATTCATCATATGAAATGATTGAATTCCTGATAGGAACAAAATGAGACCTTTCGAAATCTTTAATGGGTTCATGAACGTGAGAATAATTTTTGAACCTATAAACATTTCTCGCTTTAATATAAGTGTCATTGTCATTAATTTTACCTATTAATATTAGATAATAAATATACCCATACTTTTTATTGTTCACTACAAAAAAAATTTAATTTAGGTACAAAATTTTCTAACGGATTTTTATCCTTCCTAAATTTCGGACGAATTTAAGATTTGGACGAATTTTAGGTATATCCCTAAATTTCGGACGAATGGTAATTTGCAAACAGACTTTTTTCGGTCCATAATTTTCGGATGGATTAAGGATGCATCATTAATTCGTCCCTAATTTTCAAACAGATTAGAGATAGATTCAATAAATCTTAATATTTTTTATTTTTTTATTATTTTTTTGAAAAAAATTTCTAGACGACAAACAAAATATGTATCTAATTTCCAGACGGATTGTTCTACCGTCCGAAAAGTTTTTAAAAAACAATTAATTTTTTTGTCTTTCTCCAAAAAAAATTCCGGACAACCAAAAACATCGATCCAAAAAATCTCAGAATTTTTTCCCAGAAAAAGAGACCATGGCGGCGGAGGATGATGAGTTTTTTATTATTATATATTATATATTATATATTATTTTTGTTTTTATTTTTTGAATTTATTTTCCCGCATAGATCAATCCATCCACATTTTTTTTTATTTTTTAAAATTCTAAATGGATTTAACCGTTCGAAATTTCTGATGAATTTTAGACCGATATTAATTACTGATATTCAGACAAAATCTGTCCGGAAAAAATTTAGAAACAGTTTTTCAGAAGAATTAAGAACGGATTTTGCTGTATAGTAATCCAATATTTCCAGTAGTGATTAATGATCGTAGTTTTTGCGAAATCAATAATCTAAAATTTTCTTCAGCATATATAACTTTTTTTCTTCCAATTTATGATTCCTTCCTGATGGCAAAATATAATATCATATCTAGATCTGGTAGGTTTTTGCATCTGTCGCTAGCCAGATTAGCTATTGTAAAGCACATTTCTCATTTGTAATATAAGCTTTTTGTGAACAGTTACCATATCTAACCAATAGGGGTTGATGTTTTTAAGTTTATGATCAGTGAAAAAGTTACAACGATTAAGTCCTTATGTTTGACCTTCGCACTACATGATCTATATCTTTGTGTGTCTAGTATAAGGATAAATATTAAAACTTGAGAAACATTAGATCACACCTAGACAACACATCGCCAAAACATCCTTAACAACACCTTAGTTCAGTTCGTCCATTGGTCGTAGCAATGATGTTCGTGTTAATGTCACATTTTATTAGGCAAGGATAACAATACATCATTCTATTATGCAAGGACATTGATATGTATCTCTTTGGCTAATGTGATTCTAATTGGACATCATATTCTACTACGAGATGCTCACTCAGTGATCACATTGTTTACTTGGAAATTTGTGACGAAGAAACAATAACGATCTCTCACTCGTCAGTAGAAACAAAATATCGTTTTATTTTGAGAATTTAAAAATCTGGACAATCTGAATAAAAATATAAATTTTAGTTAAAAACACTTGAATTTTTTATTTTGTTTTATGTTTATGGATTTTTCAGAGAAATTATTTCTATTATTTATTAAAAAATTCGAAAAACCTAAACATAAATAATCCACATAAATTAACAAAAACTCAAATGATTTGAATCCCAACAAACTTGACCAACACGAAAAACTCGAACCAGATCCGAATTACTCGAACTCAATTTGAATTTGGTTTTATATTGATTCTAAAAGTTCTATACAAATTACCAAATAGATCCGGACCAGAAAATATTTTAGATGTAACTTTGTTTCGTTTCTTCCAAAATTCGAACAACTCGAATCAAAACAAATTCGTTCAAGTCAAATCAAAACACGAATTGTCTACCATTAATTGAGCCAGTAGGTTCGTTAGGTCTTATTATTCTTATACATAAATATTATTTTCTTAAATGAAAGTAACTAATTCACAATCACTATAATGTGCATTAGATAAAACCCGAAGATTTTTTTCTTAGGACAACCTTTAAACCGTGCAAAAACATAGGATAAATGTAAAGTATAAGGTTTGAATATAGATTATTCAAATTTTAGTAAATGGTAATAAATAATAATTAAATTTAAATTGTTGGGATGAGTTTGATTAAAAAGGTTTGTCTCGAATATATTTTTGTATAGTTATGTGTTTATCTAAAATAATTTAAAAATATTTTTAAAATATGTGTATGTATTCCATTATAAATGATGATGAATTGGCGATTCTTTTTCAAATACCACATCACACCAAACCTAATATGTCACATTCTTAAACTTAAGACAAAATTTTCATTCTTAGGGTTTCCCTTGGGAAAGTTAGGAAGTAGGGTTTATTTGTTTGTGTCTATAATTGAGCCGTTTGATGTAAAATAAGAATACTATGATTCTATGAAGAAGTTTTTAGTTCATGGCCGAATATATGAAAAGGAGGCGGCGATTTAATTCTATCTGACCACGTCCACGGTTAATTTTTTTTATGAAATAATAATAATTACTTGAGAAAATGAAATTGTTATCAAATAATTTTTTTTAATAAAAATGTAAAATAGAAAAGAGAAAACGGTAAAAAAGGAAACGTAACGGAATCGTCATGACTCATCAACACCTCACTACACTGTGAGCCGCAAAATACGCTCCCTCAGCGGCGCATGTCGACTACTTAACCGCCGCCTTCGGAGCCTTCGTCGATGACGGAGGAGAATCCGGAAGCCTAGAGGAGAAGTTCCGGAACGGAAACTCGTTGAGATTCTCGTCGTCTCCCTGGTCGAAATTCAGAGAATAACTAAGCGGATCGTAATGAAAATCCGTCGTATGCCGCCGGACGTGCTTTCCACCGCCATTAATTGCTCCACCGCCTCCGGAGACGCCACCGATCCGTTGTATCAGACTCCGGCACCTGTCCTGCGACTTTGACAATGTCCGTGAAAGCCTAGGCGATTTCGTCTTTTTATGATTGTGATGATCCTTTGGGCTTGGGGTTGTATTGTGATGGCTTGATTGATCGCTGGAAGACGCGGGAGACGGAGATTGTGGCGGAGACGGAGCGCGGTGGTGGTTGTTGTGGTGGTGGATTGGCCGGAAACAGCCGGCGATGTTGAACGAAGATTTGAGTTTCTGTTTGAGAGACGGACTCATTGGATCGCCTCGCATTCGCCAGAAATTCTGATTCTCAAGTTGTTTTACGATCGATGAAGCTAGGGAGGAGAAGATTTGTAAAGGAAAATCTTTTTATTTGTTTTTCGTGATTTTATTTTTATTTTTAAAATGTAGAAAACAAAAAATTCGGAGGGGAAGTTTTCTTTTTGGGATTTGCTAAATTTAAGCATATGCCGATTTTTTATTTTATTTTTATGAGTGGTGTTTTTAGAAATCTCCAACTTTTGAGAAACGCTTAATATAAATTAAGGTTCCCACAATAGTAACCTTAATTTATATACCACATAAAGAACATTTTTAATATATTAAAATTAGTTACTTATTATAATCTATTAGATGTAAATTTATTGTTTATTGATATTATTGTTAATTTTTTATACTGAACAAAATAAATATATTAAGATATCATTAATTGAAATATTTTTGAATTGATAATGTAAAATAATAAAAATACTTTAAATTATAGCTGTAATGTGAGCGTAAAATTTTAATTTATTGATAATATTTATAAAAATAGAAAGGAAACAAAGAATGTGATTTCATGTTTTGAGAACAAATATTTTTTATGATTGATCATTTTATTCGTATCTGCAAAACTTTTAACATATTACTTGAAATTATATTATTCGAGAAATTGCTCAGTTTTTCAACAAAAGAAAGTTTATCTTTATTTCATCATATCAAAAAATATACATTATTCACATATTTATACAGAAAATATTCTAACTAACTATACTAATACTTAACTAACTAATTACTAATCTAACCCTATGGTTTACAACTAATTAACTACTATTAACGTCCTAACAAAAAATTGTTCTAAACTTTAATACCCCCTCAAGATGAGGAGTAAATGTTATTTAATCCCATATTGGAAGTGAGATTATAAAACTGTGCGGAACATAAAGGCTTCGTCAAAACATCGGCTAGTTGGTGTTGTGTTTGAAGATGCAAAGTCTTGACAAAACCTGATTGAATCTTTTCACGAACTAGGTGGCAGTCAATCTCGATATGTTTTGTGTGCTCATGGTAAACAGGGTTGTTTCAATGTGTATAGCAGTTGTATTGTCACAAAACAACAACACAGGTTGTGTAATAGGAAAAGACAATTCACGGAGTAGGGATGAGATCCATACCAATTCATATGTAGTATTCGCCATTGCATGATATTCTGCTTCGACACTGCTTCTTGAAATTATAACCTGTTTCTTAGATTTCCACGATATCAAAGAATCACCCAAAAATACACAATAACCTGTAACTGATCGTCTAGAGTCTGGGCATGAATCCCAATCTGCATCACAAAATGCAGTTAATTTGATGTTGTGAACTGAAGGATAAAACAGTCCCTGTCCAGGATTGTCTTTTAAATACCGTAATATTCTTTTCGCTGCAATAAGATGTAAGTCAGTAGGAGAGGACATGAACTGGCTTAATTTGTTAACCGCAAAACATATGTCAGGACGAGTAATGATTAAATATATCAACTTTCCAATCAATTTAATGATTGATTGGTTAACCGTAATCAATAATTTGCTGTTGTGAACTGAAGGATAAAACAGTCCCTGTCCAGGATTGTCTTTTAAATACCGTAATATTCTTTTCGCTGCAATAAGATGTAAGTCAGTAGGAGAGGACATGAACTGGCTTAATTTGTTAACCGCAAAACATATGTCAGGACGAGTAATGATTAAATATATCAACTTTCCAATCAATTTACGATAATATGTTGGGTCAGCTGAAGGTGCATTGTCTGTAAGAGACAGTTTCGCATTCACATTCATAGGTATAAGTATCGGTTTAGAAGCTAACATATTAAATTCTTCAAGCATTTCCAAAGTATACTTACGCTGACTCAAAGAGATCCCTTTGGAGGATCGAGCAATCTCTAAACCAAGAAAATACCTGCAATCTCCTAAATCTTTGACAACAAAGTGAGAATGAAGAAGCTGTTTTACAGATTCAATAACAGATTTATTATTCCGAACAATTAAGATGTCATCAACATACACTAAAAGACCAAGAAAATAATCAGAAGATAATTTTAAAAAAAGAGAATTATCTGAAACAGATTGTGTAAAACCATAATTTAACAAAACAGATGAGAATTTCAAATGCCATTGACGTGAGGATTGTTTTAAACCATATAATGACTTATGTAGTTTACAAACATGATTATCAGGGAAAATCTCCCCCTCAGACGACATATATCCAGGAGGTAGTTGCATGTATATTTCTTCTTTTAAATCACCATCTAAAAAAGCATTTGAAACATCCATTTGATTAATTATCCAATTATTTGATGAAGCTAAACATAAAAGAATTCTAACTGTAATCATCTTAGCAACATGACTAAAAGTATCAACATAATCAATACCTTATTTTTTGTAAATCCTTTAGCCACTAATCTTGCTTTGTATCTATCTAAACTACCATCAGCATTGTATTTAATCTTAAACAACCATTTACAATCTACAGATTTCTTGTTAGAAGGCAGTGAGCAAACAGTCCATGTTTTATTGTTTTGAAGTGCATCTAATTCCAATTTCATAGCATTTTTCCAAACAGTAGACAAAGCAGCTTGTTTATATATTTTAGGTTCAGAAAATGTACTAATATTTAAAATAAAATGTTTATATGCATCAGAAAGTTTTGAATAAGAAATAAAAGCAGATATGGGATAAGGTGTTTTATGTATAGGAGGTTGGTTACCATGAGATAGATGATAAAGATGATAATCAGACAAGTATTTTGGTGGATTAAGGGGTCTTCTAGGTCTGATGGGAGTGTCATTAGAAACAAAGGAAGAACTAGAAGAGTTATTTGGAGGAGCTGTCACAGAAGAAGGAATAGAAGAGCTGGAGTCATGATTTGGCAGAAAAGTATTATCGACATAAGGAATATCACTGATTGATAGAGGAAGGACAAAATTAGCAAAAAAATCAGAAATGTTATTAGAAGAATGTTTGTGAAAAGGAAAGATGTTTTCATGAAAGATTATCTTTCTTGAAATCATAATTCGATTAGTGGTTAAATCAAGGACTTTATATCCTTTATATCCTTAAAGATACCCTAAAAAAACAACAGAGTTAGTCTGTGGAACGAATTTGTTTCTATCTTTAGTAAGAGTTGAAACATAACACAAACAACCAAATACTCTTAAGTGTTCATAAGTAGGTTGTTTTCTATTTAATAGTTCATATGGCGTTTTATTATCAAGAAAAAAAGATGGTGTTCTATTAATCAAATCAGCAGCAGTAGCAACACATTCAGACCAGTAAGGAATATGAACATTTGATTGGAATAAAAGAGCACGAGCAACATTTAAGAGGTGTTGATGTTTTCTTTCTACCACAACATTTTGTTGTGGCGTATAAGCACAAGAAAATTGGTGGAGAATCCCTTTTTTTAGATAAAATTTCTTTAAATTGTAACTCATGTGCATAAGTGGATTCAGATTTATTGTTTAATCTGAATAAGATCAATTTTCTTGTGGATTCAGATTTATTGTTTAAAGAGATAAAAGGAAGATGTTTTTGTTTGGCTTGAGGACAAATATTACATGGTATAGAACTATCATTAGAAGAAGTTTTTAGTAAAGATTAAGATGATAGGAATTTTATTTTGGAAAATGAAGGGTATCCCAATCTGTTATGCCAAAGAGATGTAGAAGTAACGACGGCAAGAAAAGACATGTTAGAGGGATCCAAGAAGTAGAGATTTTGAGAGGCTTCACATTTCCCAATCATCAAGTCCCGAATAAGGTCTTGTATGATACATGAGGATTTGTCGAAAAGAACATGAAAGTTAGTGTTTTTGATAAGGAGACTCACACTAAGTAGATTAAAATGAAAAGAAGGGATGTAAAGAACGAAATGAAGGATAAGAAGAGGAGAAAGAATGACACTCCCAATGTGAGAAACAGAAAATTTATTGCCATTAGGGAGAAGAAATATTAGAAGTTGGTGTAATATTTGAGAAAAGTGAAATATCATTGCAAACATGGCTACTTGCACCAGAATCTATGATCCAAGAATTTTTGGGAATATTGAGATGTATATTTAAGGATAAGGCAAAAGAAGATAGGAGGAAAGTTTTACCTATGTTCGGAGTTATGCTTTGTTGAGGATTGTCGTATCCACTGATTGTTTGTAGGTGAGAAACCACTTGCTGGAGTTGTTCTTTAAACAACAATGAAGGTAAAGCAGGAGTAACAAATGACTCTTGTTGGTTGAAGGAAGGAACAAGGTGAGGAATAGATGGATTTTGTTGTAACATATTGAGGGGGAAGGGTTAAGGATTTACCCGGTGTGAGATATCACATTGTTCGAGGAACCCTAGATGCTGTCGGAGTAAAGGATCGTCAATATTAATCCGAGGATTATAATTGGATAAGAAAGTAGGTCTCGATTTAGGATTTTCGGTTTTATATCCATTTGGATATCCATGAAGTCGATAACATTTTGTTACCAAATGACCTTGAAGACCATAATGAGAACATACGGGTTTAGGTTTATTTTGGGAATTACGAAAAGAAGGGTTTATGGGTCTAGAAGTTGGATTAGTGGTTGTGGGATAGGCACTAGAAGATGATTGAAAAATAACAGCATCAGGAGGAGGAAGAATTCCTCTTTGCTGTTTATCTTGGATGACAAGATTAAAGGCTTTTGAAACTGTGGGTAAAGGTTCCATTAAAAGTATTTGTCTACGAACAAGAGCAAAAGATTCGTTTAAACCCATGAGAAACTTCAACAAAAATTGTTTTTCCTCACGGTATTCAACTTATCATTGATCTTGCAGGAGCAATGGGAACAAGAACAAGATGGTTGTTCTTCTAAGCTCTTTAGGTCTTGCCAAATGGTAATTAGATGGGTATAATAAGAGTTTAGGTCCATGTATCCCTGCCTAAAGTTTTGTAATTCTGATTCTATCCCGAATATACGTGGCATATTGCTTTGACAGAATCGATCATGAAGATTCTGCCAAATAGCAAATGATGTGCTCATGTGCACTATACTATCCCCTATCTCTTTGCTTACTGAATTTATAATCCAAGAGCATATGATGTCATTGCATTTATGCAAAGTATCATAACTGTTGTCATCAGTAGGGGGTTCTAGTATTTTACGTGTGACAAACCCGAGTTTGTTGCATTCGTTTAATGCCATAGTCATAGAGCGACGCCAAGTGTTGAAATTCATTTCTCTATTGAGTTTGTCCAATACGAGGATGGTGCAATTGGTATCGTTTGTATGTAGATACAAAGGGTTTGTATACGAGTCTGTGTTTGGGACGATACTAGTGACACCGGATGCCATTATCGGCAAAGTCGGACAAAAAGCGGAAGAAAAAAATTCACGCCAGACATCGTCCGTAAAGGAAGATACCCAAACACGCCAGACACTATAAAAGAAGATACCCAAACACACTAGATACCTAAATCGAACCGAAGAAGAAGAAGGACACGAAGAAGAAGGACACGCCAGATACCCAAATCGAACCGAAGAAGAAGAAGAGGATACCCAAATCGAATCGAACACGAAAATAAAGAAAGAGAGGTTCGAAATCGAAGGGAACCAGAACAGGGGAAGAACCGACGGCAAGGAAGAACTCGACGGGAAGAAAGACGCCAACCGGGAAATGAACAAATCGACAGGGAAGAAAGATCGGGAAATGAACTCGACCGGGAAGAAAGACGCGGACGGCAAGGAAGAACCGACAGGGAAGGTGAAATCAGCGTGGATAGATGCTTGTTCGCCGATAATGGAAAAATGGACAGAGAAAATGAAATCGGCGTGGAGAGAAGAAAGAATTCGCCGGTAATGGAAGGTGATTAGGGAAGAAAATAAAAATGGGGAATTTTAGGGTTTTTTACCCATAAAGGCTTTGATACCATTTCAACAAAAGAAAGTTTATCTTTATTTTATCATATAAAAAAAATACATTGTTCACATATTTATACAGAAAATATTCTAACTAACTATACTAACACTTAACTAACTAATTACTAATCTAACCCTATGGTTTACAACTAATTAACTACTAGTAACATCATAACAAAAAAGTGTTCTAAACTTTAATAAATCTCAAGAAAGAGATAATTGCATGGACTCCTTAGTACTGATATAGTTTTATGCATTCGTGTAGTTGCAAAGAATAAAGTTCCTAACTGTATAATAAATCCAAATGTATAGTCTCACTATCCTTTTCTCTTTGTACCATATATGTTTAAAAAAGCAAAACAATTGTTATGGAATTAGTAGTTTGATTAATTGGCTGATTAGGGTTTACTTTTTTTTGGATTCAACGGTTTCTGATTTCAGGTTATATTCCTTTTGGTCTATGATCCCAGGAACTCTGAATAAGCAGAATCCATCGAGAATTACATTTATAATTTAGGTTTACTTAATATGATTAATATGAAAATTCAAATATAAAATGAGAGATTCATATCCTTCAATTTTATATTTTTATCTTAGATGCTGAAAGATTGTTCCTCATTGATTTCTCATGGGACTTTAATCTAGTAGGGTACATCAAAGTTCAATAATTTCACTAAATCATTGTGTATACATTTGGTGGAATGTACTCCTGCATTGTAGAAGCTTCAACACCAAGACTTGAAATGCAGAAATGAATGTCGTTCAGATGGATGTTCTACAGAGATAACTATTAGCTCATTAGGGGAAACACTTGTATCCTTTCATACTACTTTTGAGGAAGTATTGTCAGCACGTATGGATAAACTAAATTTTATATATAAATTTAGGGATAAACCAAATTTCTTCTATAAAATATGGATAAATTAAGTTTGTAATAAAATTTTTGTCTTTAAATTGATAGATATAAGAAAAATTTATCCAAAAAAATTATTTTAAAATTTATGAAAGAAATTATTTTGTAAAATTTTGTTCGTAAACTTAATATAAAAAATTCGCTAAATTTAGGGATAAAACAATTTAATCTCTAAAATTTTGTTCTTAAATTTAGAGATTATCAAAAAATCAAATTCTAAATACAAAGACAAAAAAAAGTTTCCTAAAATTCAGTTTTAGAATTAGAGACATAACTAAAATTTATCAATAAATTTCACGATAAACTAAAATTCATTCATTTGATGTTTTGCTCGATTTTGCGGTTTAGTCTTTGTTATCTAACCGTTGGAAATAAACTGATCTTCTAGGGTTTAATATTTTGTTCATATATCTCTACCCGTCATTTTTTTTCTTTTACTTCTTCCAACAAGTTTGAAGCTTCTATCATTTCTTTATGTTGTAAATCCCATTAGAATACCATAAATATTCAACTTGATTGCATCACGAACTGTCATATCCAATTCAATTCCTTGTGGATTGTGCGTTTGATCATTCGGACAATCAGAGGGCTTGTTTCGTCTCAATCCCAGACTTAGTCCCCCTTTTTCGAATTTACAAAGACAACACAACGGTGTTCTTGAAACAGTTCACCGGAGAATAAAAAAAACATTGATGTGTTAATTATAATATCTAATATAAATTATCATTTTAAATTTTGTTATATTGATTATATATTTATTATATACATATTAAATGATAAAAATACATGTACAAAATATTATTTATATAAATAAATTTATTTTAATCTGATGTATTTGATTCATAATTAAAAAGGTTGATTTGAATCCAATCCAATTACACTACAAAACCATTACATATTTACGGGTTTAGCACAATCAAGTTTCCTATTTTATAATCACTGTTATTATGAGTTCTATAGGTACACAAAACATAAGGTAAACATACATTAAACCCAATGGAAAGTGTAAAATAGGAAATTATATATAAGCTGAACAATTCAATAACAAAGCTGAGTGAGAATCTACATTACCCTTTTTATATCACAAGTCTCGCTAAAGAAAGTGTAAGCTCATGCCTCAATGCTACTACGTCGGTTTAAACGATCTTCGAAACAATATAAATGCAGGACAACGATGAAGGAGTTGAGCTAAGATTTTCCGACAATTTTACTTCTTACATTACGGTTCCACAATATGCATGTTCGGAATAAATAGATATCTAATTTTCAGAAAATGTAAGAAAAATTCAAACAAACAATAAATCCTTTTCCCATCACCTCATTAACTAAACAGTCTGCTAACAAGACTAAGGCTTTTTACGCCAGTCTTGCTTTATGTGAGACGAAATCGGTCGATTTTTTTTTTATCATAAGCCATATCTGTTCCAACTCAAACTGATGAGAACATCGTTTGGGAAGTCTTGGTTGATACAAATGCTACGATGGATCAAGGGGCGATAACTGATAGAGCAGAGCACGATGGACCAATCTACGAGTCACGTGTCAACCAGGTCATGTGCCAAGAGGATTCAGGACGACACGTTGGAACTGGTCCGTGATGTGTTCGGGATGAGGACATGCTTTATGTGAGATATCACGGGATAGTCCGAACTACGAGAAATAGTGTCTATCACAAACTTAAGCATAGCTTGCACTTCTACCGCAGAATTCAATCAAATTGATGGCTTCTCTTATCCATTGTGTAAACCAATCCAATAGATTAATCAAGTTAGGTTATTTACCTAAACTTGTAATAAAGAACCAAAAACAAAGAGACACCGATAAGTACTAACTTGGTCTCAAAGCTCTTCCCTTGCTTTTCTAATGAACAATGCTTCCGACTTCAATACCTGAAAATCCAACAAAATAACCAATAACAAATCCACCAATAATTACACCAAAAATAAGCAAAACAAACACCCTTATCAATTTGTCAATAGAGAATCCACTTCCAAAAACCCTAACAACGGTGAATCCTTCATGGCACAATTTCACCAAGCAAACACCCATCAAAATTTCACCAGAAAGAAGTATTTTATATAACCTCTTTGAAATTCTGGAATGAAGACGCATATCCTCAGGCGCGAAATCACGTGTTCCCTTCGGAGAATTCACATCGATCTTCTCAAAATCTTCTATCACCGGAGGAGCTGTAACCGAACCCTACCTCCCTCCACCTCCGCCGAAGCCTCCATTTCCCGGCGCCGCAGCACAGTTGAATCGCCTAGGGTTGGAAAGAGGGAAAAGGAATTCGCGTGGCGCGGAAGAAATTCGACCAACCGTAGCGAACATTGAATTTGCTCGCATCTCCTCTACTTCGTCTCTGCTGTGCTTCTGAGACTCAAATAAAAAAGCCCGAGAAGATAAAGAAACAAGAAAGTGAAGTCTAATCATACCGGATTAAACCGGTAAACCGGATAATTACCGAACCGGATCAAATCTGAGAAACCCAGATTGAGAAAAATGGAAATCAACACGATCTATGTCGGAAAATGGAAAAATGGAAACATTTTTGAAAAATGGAAATCAACACGAGGGTTTTTAACGGCTATCTCTCTCTGTCGGAAAATGGAAAAATGGAAACATTTTTGAATACAAAATGGAAATTCGTAAACTTGAGATTCAAGTTTCGACTTTCCCTCACCTTCTCAAAAAATTATCACTGCCCTCTTCTCTTCTATATATATCAATTGCCATTTTCCTCCCTTGTCTTCACCCTTTTCTCCCTGATAACAAAAAAAAAAAAAATACAGACAGTGAGTGAATACTGAAGAAGAAGATGAACATGATCGAAGATATCAGAGAAATCTGGCGACCTAACCTCGCCAAAGAGATGAGTTTGATGATGGAATATTTGACTGTATGCCCTTTTATCGCCATAGATACAGAGTTCCCTGGCTGTCTGAGAAACACACCCATGAATGCTTCGGAGACAGAACGCTACAACGACATGAAGTACAGCGTCGATCACACCAAACTCATCCAGTTGGGTTTCACGTTGTTCGATTCTAATGGCGGAATTGGAGGTACTTGGGAAGTAAATTTCTCTGGCTTCCGGGAGAAAGAGGACGCGAAGAACGACAATTCTGTAGCCTTTCTGAAAAGAAACGGTCTTGACCTCGAAAAGATCCGATTCAAAGGCGTCTCTGTCGATGATTTCTTCCACGAATTTCGCCAAATACTTCGAATCCAAAGCAACCTGAGTTGGGTCACATTCCACGGAACGTACGACATAGCGTATCTCGTCAAGTACATCACTCGGTCGCCATTGTCACACACCGTAGAAGGATTTGCAGACTCGGTGGGGAGGACACTGGGTAGAGTTTACGACATGAAAGCCATGGCGTCCCGACTGAGAGGACTAAATGATCGAGTGGGACTGGAGAAAATGGCGAGTGAATTCGGAGTTAGCCGTATAGGAAGCGCCCATCACGCTGGATCCGACAGCGTGTTGACGGCTTTAGTGTTCATACAAATGGCTGCAATGTGCACAGATCTGTCTGAATTTGAAGGTTTCATCTATGGAATCGGCTCCCGAATAGTGTCGCAACGTATGATTCCACACATGGTGCCTCCGCTGATGCTGATGATGAACGACATGTACCAAATGCAATGCCCTGATTTCTTTTTTTCCCATGTGAATGATTAATAAAAATGGATTTGATCGCAAAGTAGAATTTTTTCCCTTTCCTGTTTATTTGTGTCTCAGTTCTTGATTTTCATATATTTCGCAAAGTAAATCTTTTTTAAAAAATGTAATCCACACCAAGATTCTACATCATTAGGGAAATCCGCACGAAGATACATGTCACTCTAGACTAGACGGATCCGTACTGTATTTTAAAAATATATAATCTTTTTTCATTTAAACAATATACCAATAAACATATTTAATATATACAATATATATTCTAGATACACCAATTTTATTTCTCTATATACGGTATACGTAGTCACACTTGATAATTTCGAAACTACTATTCATACCATATTATAAAAACATATCATCTTTGTTTCTCTAACCATTATATCAATATACATTATATATATTATTAGTATTTATAAATCAAAACTTATTTCGTCCGACCAATTATAGGTATTTGCATATAACAATTCGTATTCTATATTTATAAATAAAATCTTGTTTGAAAGAGTTGTCCAACGATGAGATAAACATTTTTGTGTGCATGATGAATATTTCAAGGATATAGCTCAGAAATATCTTATTTTCGGACGAGGAATATTTATAACATTTTTATGTTAGTATCTTTGAAATAAGTTAAATTTTTCATCCAGCTATATATATATATATATATGTTAAAATTCAAATATTTATTGGTATAACACTTATATATTTATATTTATTAGATGAATTGTTAAGATATAACTGCAATAGTTGAAATATTACAGTATTTATCGGCAAACAATTTAACACATGATTGTCATAACAATTTTTCTAACAATAAGTTCTTACATTTGAAATCGAATATGGGCAGTTTGCTCATCCTTTTGATGACATCGTTCCTTTTTTCAATAAATAATTTTAGTATATAAAATTAAGATTTAAAATCAATCAATACTTAAAATGAATGAATTTCATATACTTGTTAATTAGTAACTGTAAGTCAAATTTTTGCATCAAAGAAGACATCTATATATTTGTTCCACGTATTCTCATTAACAATCCAACAACATCTGAAATTTATAAAAAAGTATATTAAAATTACAGTTAGAATATATCTAAGTAATTAAAGGAATGTAACTAACCTCATAACCCATCTTTCTGGTGTGTCAATGCAAGTAAATATTATATGGTCTTATCCGAAATTTCTCTTTCAGGATTTTACTGGTATCATTATCAATTCTTTTGACTTTCATACTTTCTTTAATACAAATACACATATTGTTATCGGTTAATTTGAAAATTTCACTGTTAAGCACAATCCATAAATTTTGAACAAAAATATCTCATTCTTCTATGATTTGCTTGAATTTCTCGATAAATGCTTTGGGAATCTTTCCTCCAATCGTTCTTCCCAAATTCTTAAAAAACGACATAAAACACGTTGTTCGGTAGCATGTATTTTGATGTGACCATATGTTGAAGATGCGATGACGTATGTTCCAGAAAATCTTGTTTGTCACAAACTTATTATGATATCTCAATACTATTGTTTCAAAAAACATAATACATATAACGACAATGATCGGAAAAACAAGCCAACATTATTGGTGAAATTTTTAAAAAAAGTTGCAAACTAATGAAAGGAAATAAGAATTATTTACTATTTCAAGTTACCATGTGTATCTTTGCACTGTCTATCTTGGGATGATATGGAAGGGATGCATTTCCTAAAATATTATGAGCATTTTCTCCACTCGACATGTATAAGTATGGTTCATCCCATTAAACAATTATATTTGCCTCATTTTTTTTTAGGAAAAATGATATGGGTTAGTTAATGTTAAATTGGAATTTAGTAGTATATAGAAAATTATTAGTTATGTATTTATATTCTAAACATGTGACACCTCTGATAATCCATTGAATATTTCTTTGTAAACAATGTTTGTAACGATAGTCATATCAGTTGGACTTTCATTGAGGTCTAAGAATTTTAATCCAATTTTTGGAGTCAATCTTGATAAGGAAACATACAATTGACAATTATTGAATATCGGTCTTGGTAAATACACTCTAATATGTTTTAAACTTTGCTCTTGATTTCTATTTATCGTCATCACATAACATAGTCAGACCGAGAACTGGCTCCTATGTGAATAGTAATTTAGAATCGGTTGGCGATAAAACAATCATGGGAATAAGAACCTTGGTAAATACAATCCAAAGGCAGTATTTTGGTAATCCTAAAAATTCAAAAGAGTTGAGATATTCCACATGGTAAAATGACTGTCAATCAATGGTGGATGCATTTCCAATACCAATCATGTCCGAGCTAAAGTACTTTGTTAGGGCCTCAAACGTTTTGATAAGAGGAAATCATTAGCTGCATCCACATCTTCACAGAGTTAGGATTGTCCTTTCCCTAAGGTATTCATGATTCATGAACATTTTAAGAAACATAGAATATGTTGAATCTACAACCGTTTCCAATTGATCATGTGTGATATTAAGTAATAATTTCTTGTTGATAATGATTTTCTCCCCATCGGTGTAATTATGTTGTCTCTTATTCCAAGTAGGTCTCAATCGCATGTTGTGCGTTAAATTATTGACAAAATTTGATCCCCAAAGATGTGAACGATTTATTGTTGCAAGAACTATTTATGTTTGACCCCCCTTGTTTCACTAGTAAAATTTTACAAAAATCATAACCTAATAAAAATTTTTCCCACCAGATGGTTTCTGAAATGCTTAATCATCATGCGAAGACATGATATCTTTCAATGTTCGGTCTAATGTTTTAAATATATAGTGGTATGCCATTTGTATTTCATCCCATATAATCAGTTATGCTCTTATTAGTAATTATTCTAGCATAGTTCAATGTTTAATGTCGTATGTTGATCCTCCATTCGCATTAAGTGGAATTTTGAACCAACAATGTGCAGTTCTTTCACCTGGAAGAAGTAACGCAACCATACTTGATGATGCAACTGAAATTAACACTTTCCTTTTAGATCGTAGCTTTGAAATAAATGTCTTATATATAAATTTCCATATTACGTCTAACCATATAGCAATTCTACAACAATATCATAGACATTCGATGGCTCACTCAAACTTGAGGATGAAATCTTCCCAAATTTCCTATTTTCTTTGTGCTTTTAGCTCTTACATCCCCAAACCAAAAGAGCATCGATACCATTTGTTAGTTTTAGGAACTATGGGACATTTGTAGATTCTCATTATCTTCATCAACTTTGTGTTACTTGTGAAAACATGGAAAGAAAATGCAAATGGTTGTATTGATGTTCTCGAATAGCTTTTGGTGTTTTGTTCTTGCTGGAGAAAAATGAAAAGAAGAAGATGTGCTTCTACTGAAAGTTCTTGAATGTGTTACCCCACATATTCTACCATATATTACTTTAAGTTTTAGCATACAAAACAATCATAATTCATCTATTACATAGATACTATTTTAAACTTCTTTTCTTCTTGTTTGACATCCCTTTTGCATTAAGAGATTGTCCAAAAATTTCACTAATTGTTGCTTCTCTTTTGCAGATACTCTTGTCTGATTCAAGGCATTTTTCAGTCTGTGGAGAAGTGTTGGGCTTCTGCAACTTGGGCTTCACGTTTTTGCAACTCACAAGCTTTATCTTTATTCTGGGCTTGTTTCATTGCTAAGCCTTCTAGGCTTTTGTAAGTCTGAGGCCCGTTACTTTTGTAACATGAATCAAATTCCTCTCCATTCTTCACTTCTCGACTTGTCTCCCGATCCTTCTCTTGACCTAAGGCAGAATGTGCTCCTCGGCTATCGATGAGAATGTTATGTCGGAGCACGTCCCTTTCATCCTCCGTCTACATAAATCAACTCAAAAACCCTAGGAAAAACCTCAATTTTCCTAGATTTCTCATCTCATATGTCTCACTTAGCTTGTTCTTAATCAGATCAATCATCCTTGCGTTGCTCCCTATGATTATAATGATGTCCACATATAAACATATAATCAACACTGAGTTATCTAGTAGTTTCACATACATTGCAACATCCCAATTGTTTTTCTTGCATCTTTCAGCTATGAAAATGACATATCTTGTTGTACCTGGAAGTTTAATACCTGTTATGTAATATTAAATATTTGAAGGGTTAAAAGGTTATTACTAAAAAGTTCAGTAATATAAATACGAAAGAAAATTTGTTTTTTTCTAACACGATTCATTATTCTAACGAATAAAAAACCTAGCCACCAGAGGAAACGAAGAACGAAAAATCATTTTTCGTTCCCTACCAGAAATCCGTGCCAACCGTTGACAGCAGATCCCGATCTCGGCGTGGATATGCGTAGAGGACTTGCGCATTCAAGTCCTGCATCCGTTGATTGTCAGATTCGACAAAATAGATAACATGTGAATCGTTCCTATCTTTATTTTCGTCAAAACTTATGAACCTAATCTCGAACATGACTAGAAGGATAACTAGGTTATAAAAACACGCTTCCGCACCCTACGTAGAAAGCCAACAGTGGTATCAGAGACGTCTGTTGCTAGATTAGGCTTTGATTTTTTGATGAAAAACGGATCGAATTCCGTCTTGGAATAAACGAAAAAAACAGGCGGCTATAGGCAGTGGCCAAAAACCCTAGCGCGTGCGCGACACGCACGCGAATGAGAGCTCGAGCGGTGCGCGGTGCGCATGCGAATGAGAGCTCGAGGGGTGCGCAGACTGCGTGCAGACAACACGCAGACGGTAGGCAACGCGAGCGCGGCAACCGTAGACCTTGGGCGACCCAACGAGCATCGCTGGGCGATGGCGACGAGTGCGACATACGAGCGTCGAGCAGCGCGACATACGAGTGAGCGCGACGTGCGAGCGGCGGCACACGCTATTGGGCGAGCAACGAAAGTCGCTGAGTGAACAAGCGCCCGCCGGGCACGCGAGCTGTGCGCACGACTGGGTGAGCGCAGGGCGCACCCGAGTGGGCGAGCGCTTCTAGCCCGAGCGGGCATGTGCCTAGGCGATGGCGCAAACAAAAGGATGAAACTCTAGCCCGAGTGGACGAGCGCAACAAGCCCGAGCAAGCGAGCGCTGCAACCTAAGCGGGTTCACTGCAAGCCCGAGTAGTGCAAGAATTTCTGGGAACGCAGCCCACGCGGGCTAATGTGATAGCACGCACGAGTCATGTAATTTAAGAAAAATTCAAATAATTGAGTTCTTAAATGATAAATTGTTTATCGTTTGGCTTTTCCTTCGTTGTGGACATATGAATAGACTCTTGTTTACATGGTACGACCTGACTACCAGGAGGCATGTAGTTCAAAGATTTGATTCATATGTTTGTGACATTAGATGTCTAGTGGGAGGGAACAATTAGTTCTTGTAGTCGTCTAGACTACCCCGGGGACATGAACTTAATCGTTATCTGACTATGAATTGAAGGATGAACTCAACTATATCAATAGGGAAGACCTAATTACCAGGTGATTATGTGATATAGAGCCACATTTTAATTAACTACGAGTTTATGAGGATAAAATTTTGTAAAGAATCTATTTTATATGGTTGGAAAATATCTTGACTACCAAGGGGCTCATGCATATAGTTGTAGATTAATGCTAATGAGAAATAAGATTTCTGATGTTATTGTAACATTGATTAGCGAGCATATCATTTAGATAAAGTCTATGTCTTTATGATATTTACGATGTCTTACTCTCTGCGTTTTATGTTTTTTTATTTTACAGATCTCTCGAGAATATCTCAATTCAATTTGCGTCCTATTCTCGAGACCAACAAATTGGTTGGGGAAAACTTCGATGAATGGCAACGCAACTTGCATCTACTGCTGACCAATGAGAAGCTGATCGATGTGATTGATAAGCCAGCTCCTCCAACACCAGATCCAGCAAACGATGAGGCTTTTATTGATTTCACCAAGTACGAGGAGAAATGCATCACTGTAAAGTGCCTCATTTTGGCATCGATGAGTGATGAACTCCACAAGCAGTATGAGCACATGGATGCTAAGCAGATCATGGAGCATCTTAAGAAGATGTTTGGAGAATAGAGTCGCACGACAAGGTCTAAGTTGTTGGGGACTTTGTTCATGTCCGCTCTGAAAGAGGGTTCTCATGTAGGACCCCATGTTCTGAAGATGATACGTCTGATAGAACAACTTGAAAACATGGGGTACACCTTCTACAAACAGATGCAGCAGGAGATAATCCTACATTCACTTTCAAACTCCTTCTTTCCGTTTGTTGTTAACTACAACATGAACAAACTGGATGTCGAGCTGCATGAGATGCACAACATGCTCACTGAGTATGAGAAGTAGATGTCCATCGGGAAGAAGGGATCAGGATCTGTTCTGATGGTTGGGCAGTCCTCTCAGCAGAAGAGGAAAGGCAAGAAAAGGCCCAGGACTAGGCAGAGCGCGCCTAAGGCTGGCATGACCAACGCGAAGGGCGGTACTGGTAAGGCCGACCAGTCAGATGCTGAGTGCTTCTTCTGTAAGAAAAAGGGGCATTGGAAGAGGATCTGCAAGGAATACCTTCAGTCTCTTAAGGGCAAGAAATGAGGTAAGACTTCAATGGAAAATTATTTCATGGTTTCCTTGACTACTATTGCTTTGTCTAAATGGGTATTGGATACCGGTAGTAGTTTTAACATCTGCAACATGTTGTAGGGGCTGAGGATCAGTAGGAGATTCAAGAAGGGAAAATTCAGTCTCAAGGTTGGAAATGGCGGGTTGCTGCTCTAGCCATAGGATCGATTTCTCTAGTTATGCCTACGAGCAAGACTTTGTTGTTGGAAGACTATTATTATGTTCCGAAGTTTGTTTCGAACATTATTTCTATTTCTATGCTTGATAGATGTGGATTTCGAACAGTTTTCAGTAATAACATTTTCTCTATTTATCATGGTGATGATTTATGTGTGATTTACAATAACGAATTTTTGTCTTACCTAATGTTAATGTTGTTAAACATGCATTTTTCGGGCCAAAAGAGAAAGCTAGATGATCGTAAAAAATAGACATATCTTTGGCATTGTAGACTTGGTCACATCGGTGAGAAGAGAATCAACAGGTTGCATAAGGATGGTTTTCTGGGCCATTTTGATTTCAAATCTTATGCAACTTGTGAGTCATGTCTCACTGGTAAGATGACTAAATCTCCGTTTAATGGAACCGGAGAGAGAGCTACAGAACTTCTGAGACTGGTACATACTGATGTATATGGACTTATGAAGGTTCAAGCCAAGGGTGGATATTCGTATTTCATCATATTCACTGATGACATGTCAAGATATGGATCTGTGTTCTTGATGAAACACAAATCTGAATCTTTTGAAATGTTCAAGAGATTCCGTAGTGAAGTGGAGAAACAAAGCGGAAAGAGTATGAAGGTGTTGAGATCAGACCGGGTTGGTGAATATCTAAGTCGTGAGTTTGTCGATTATCTAAGACAAAATGAGATTTTGTCTCAATGGACTTCTCCGGGAACACCGCAACATAATGGTGTGTCCGGAAGGAGAAATCAAACTTTATTGGATATGGTCCGATCCATGGTGGGGTTCACAGATCTTCCAATCAACTTGTAGGGTTATGCTTTAGAAGCAACTATATACATCTTAAACAAAGTTCCCACTAAAGGAGTCTCTAAGACTCTATATGAGATATGGAAAGGGCGAAAACCTAACCTGAAACATATCAAGGTTTGGGGTTGTCTGGCTTTCGTTAAGAGACTTCAGCCAGACAAGCTAGATGCTAGGTCTAATAGGTGTAAATTCGTTGGTTATCCCAAGAAAACTATAGGATATTATTTCTAGCATCCGTCTGAGCACAAAGTGTTTGTGGCCAGAACTGCAACCTTTCTTTAAAGGGAGTTCTTTGAGGAAGGAATTCATGGTGGAGAAGTAGTTCTTGACGAAATTCAAGAACCCAACGAACCGACACAAGCTCAGGAACATGAGATGTCAAGTGAGCGGTCTTGTCTTGGTGATATCTTGTTAGACTCTAGGGCTTTATCTTCAAATGTTGAAGTGACAGTGCCTGCTCAGGAACAAGTTTAAGAACAAGTTCAGGAACTAGTTCAAGAACCTGTTCAACAAGTCCAACAAGATATTCTAGTGTAGGTTGGACCTGCTACACAGGCTTCTTTAAGAAGGTCAACATGTTCTTGATGTGCACCTGAAAATATTAATTTGACGGTGCAAGAGGATGTGATCGGTCATAGAGATGATGACCCGTTGACTTTCCAAGAAGCTATACAAGGTCCAGATTATGAGAAATGGTGGAAAGCCATGGAATCCGAGATGGAACCTATGAAGATCAACAAAGTATGGACTTTGGTTGATCTTTCAGAGACTTCCAGACCAATTGGTTGTAAATGGGTTTACAAGAGGAATATTGGAGCAAATGAGCAGGTAGAGACCTATAAAGCTCATCTAGTTGCCAAGGGGTATAGTCAACGAGAAGGGATTTACTATGAAGAAACGTTCTCCTATGTGGCAAAGCTCAAGTCTATTCGGATTCTACTTACGATAGCGGCATTCTATGACTATGAGATTTAGCAAATGAACGTGAAAACAACTTTCCTTAATGGAGAGCTCCAGGAAGAGGTTTTCATGGCTCAACCTGAGGATTTCATGTTGCCGACTTAAAGTCATATGGTATGCAAGCTTCAAAGGTCCATTTATGGACTCAAGCAAGCTACTCGTAGCTGGAACATTCGCTTTAACAAGGCAGTTGACAGTACAACTTCGTTAGATGCGAGGAAGAACCTTGCGTGTACAAGAAGTTTAGTAGGAGCGTGGTTGTTTTCCTTGTACTTTATGTGGATGATATATTGCTCATAGGGAATGATTATTCCTGCGTTGCAAGAGACAAAGTCATGGTTGTCTGATTAGTTCTCCATGAAGGATCTAGGAGAAACGACCTATATTCTAGGAATAAAGATCTATAGGGATAGATCGAAGAGGTTGCTTGAATTTGTCATAATCCCACTACATTGACAGTATGGTGAGACGATACAACATGGAAAATTACAAGAAAGGCTATCTACCGATAGGCACTGAAATTTCTCTTTCTAGGAAGGATTGTCCTAAGACCTCGCAAGAAAGAGAGCGCATGAGTCGGCTTCCCTACGCTAGTGCAGTGGGAGCCATCATGTACTCTATAACATGTACTAGGCCTAATGTAGCCTACGCACTAAGTGTAGTGAGTAGATATCAAGCAGATCTTGGTGAGAAACTCTGGAAGGTTGTTAAGAACATCCTTAAGTACTTGAGAAGGACTAAGGTACAGTTCCTCATTTATGGTAATTCTAACTTGGAGTTAGAAGATTCACTGATGCGAGTTTGTCGAAAGACAAGGATGATAGCAGATCCATTTTAGGCTATGTATTTTGTCTGAATAGTGGAGCTATAAGTTGGAAAGTTCCAAACAGGCTACCATAGCCGATTCGGTGAATGAAGCAGAATACATAGCGGCTTGTGAAGTAGATAAAGAAGCGGTTTGGATGAGAAAGATCATAGATGAACTTGGTGTGGTGCCTTCGATTAAGGAAGCGATTCCTTTATTATGTGATAACATCGGGGTTATTGCCCAGACGAAGGAACCAAGGTCTCATAAAAAATCGAAACATGTTCTGCAGAAGTATCACTTGATATGAGAGATCATTATGCGTGGGGACGTACAAATCCAAAAGGTGGACGGAAAGAGTTTGACAAGCACAAGCTGAGGATCGGATTGAGAGACATGACGAGCTGATATTAGTTTATAGACTAGTAGCGAGTTATGTAATTTTGGACATCGGTTTTATTTATTAATATATGGTATTATTTTTCTCATTTGATGAATTTCATGTCTATGATAGAGTCCAAGATTAAATCTAAAGCTTGACATTATGATAGAGATCATAATAAAGAGAGTCAAGTTTTGGTATGATTTAATATGAAATTTTCTTGTTCGTAGGATCACTATTCGGACTATAGTAATCCGAAAAAAAAAACATATATGTGATAAGTTTCTATGTTGATATAAATTAGTGGATCACTTTTACTAAATCACATATGTGGGTGATACACATAATGATGTGATCATTAAACTGACCTAAAGGGACAAATGTTTAATGGTTAAATCACTAATGAAATGTCATTAAGATTTCTCCAGAAGGTTAGATTGTTAGTTTTTTCTAAGACCTGATATCAACATAGTAACTAGAATCTTATCTATTATTCTTTGATTTTGGACACCTAGTATCTTAGATTACTAGTTGGATAGATATTGGGAATAATTAGATGTTTACGTAGTTGGTGATTGATCAAGATGAGATCCGTCAACTCTTGGTAAGAGTTTGAGCTTTATGTTGTCAGTAATCACAATGATGGTACGAATCTCTGGCCAGAGTACACTGAATGAATGAAGAAAGGTGTTTCGTAGGTTCATTCACCAGTCAGTTATGATTGACATGAAACATAGTTGATGATCTGTAAGGTTGACAATTATGAACATGCTTAGGATGCATCCGGAGCTGTAAAGATGGAAGGAAATACTAACGTCAACTTCACCATGGTTCGTTTTGAATAAGAATGTTACTCAAATGAGTAAGGATGTTTCTTCACATTATCCGGTCATCGAGGAGTGTTGCTAGACGCCAACCTCGATTAGTTTATTAGTGGAGACTAATTGGCTATCGGTTTAGTGATGAACCTACGAGGTCACACGCTTACGAGTGTCTCGGTATCTGCTTGTGATTGTTAGACAATCAGTGTAGAATACAATTATATTCATCCACTAGCACCGAAGAAATTGTACTTGATTCTCTTTTGGGGTTTGTACATCAGATGTATGAGCAAGTATGTGTATGAAGATACACGTACTTCAACGATTTGATATATTACGTAAAGGCAAGTGGAAGATTGAAAGTTCAATGCATGCTATGTAATATTAAATACTTGAGGGGTTAAAAGGTAATTACTAAAAAATTCAGTAATATAAATACAAAGAGAAAAACAATTTTTCTAACACGATTCATTATTCTAACGAATAAAAAACCTAGCCACCAGAGAAAAACGAAGAACGAAAAATAAGTTTTTTGTTCCCGACCAAAAATCCGCGCCAACAGTTAACAGCAGATCTCGATCTTGGTATGGATACACGTAGAGGACTTGTGCGTTCAAGTCTCGCATCTGTTGGTTGTCAGATTCGACAAAACAGGTAACATCAGAATCGTTCCTATCTTTTTTTTCGTCGAAACCTTATGAACCTAATCTTGAATATGACTAGATCTATAATTGGATTGTAAAAACACGCTTCCGCACCCTACGTAGCAACCCAATAGTACCATGCCTTAGGGCATACTTTAAACCATATAAAGCTTTGTATAGTGTAAAAACCTTACATTCTTCTCCTTCAACCTCATATCCTTGAGGTTGTTCCACATACACATCTTCATTTAATTCTCTAGTCAAGAATGCTGATTTGACATCCATTTGGTGCAGGTTTCAACCCATTTGAGCTGCAATTGATAGCAAGGTTCTTATGGCGTCATGCCAAATGCTTCACCATAATCCAACCCATAAGTTTAGGTAATTCCTCTAGCCACAAGTCTGGCGTTTAACTTCAGCAGTATCTCTTCTTCATCTGGTTTTACTTTGTACAACCACTTAACACCTATGATTTTTTGTTTTCCAGGTTTGTTAACAAGAATCCAAGTCTATTCTTGTTGATCATGTCTATCTCAACATCCATGGCTTTTCTCCATCCTTAGACCCTCACTGCCTCTTTAAAACAAGAAGGTTCCTCAAAGGTAATGTAACATGCTTCATGACCATGCTTTATTTCTTTTCTATCTGGTTCCTCGTCAATCATATAGAGCTGAGCCGAGACTACAAGGTCCATCTACAAGGATAAATGGCCGAGAGAAGGAAAAAGCTGAAGAAAATAAACCGCTCGACCAGAGAACCAACTTACTCGACCTGAACAACTGCACTGGATAAGAGATGGTCGATGCGTTCAGACCGAGCAGAAAAATGTCCGACCCGAGCAAACTCACTGGACATAAGAAGCATTCGGGAGGATTGACTACTTGGCTCGAGCGTTGGAGAGCTCGATCGAGCGTTATTGTTGCTCGCCATAATGTACTTAAGTTTTTGTAAATTTAGGGTTAAGATCTAAACGATGCTCGAGCGAGAAGTTAAACTACTTGGCCGAGCGTTTAGCAGGGTTTAGTTAAATTGTCTTATTTCATTTTATTTCCATTATTATTTGGTCCCATAAATGGAGTATCCTTTGTATGACATTATCACCCAGGTTTTATCAATAAAGTTGTCTTATTTCTTTCTAATCCTAGAGATTTAGCTACCAAATCTTGAAGAGTTTCCGAATTATTTTCGACTTATCAACACTAGATCACAAGTGTTATGGCGTCATTCGTTCCGTCTAAAGTTCTCTAGTTCAGTTGTAGTCTGGTTTTAGAATGTCTTTTCTTCGGGAGGACAAGTTCTAGGTTCAGCTATCGGGTTGCTAGTGGATTTTGTTCCTATTTCATCCCCTAAAAATAGAACGTCGATCTAGGATCATATCATTAATGATGTCTTAGATTCCTTCAATTTCCTTGAGCATTTGGCACATGCTATGTAAGTCCATCCATTTTTGGATAGTATATCAATGATTTGCCCACTGCATATGAAATTAGCTTCCTAAATTAGGGAAGCAAATAGATTACCAATATAGTTGTTTCAATCAAATAAATATAATAAAGGTTACTTTATGTTTGCCATTTGTTATGTATCAAGAATTGAAACCGATTTATGTTTGATATTGATATTTGTCTCAATTCTTTGGGCACCATCATCAAATCCAACTTTTATATTGAGAAAAAATGCCATGAGAGAAAAAGAACTAATACGTATATTAAAATTTTAGATGATATAATAAAATACCTTTCAAAGTGGTCTTGTATCGCGTCGCATTCACCATCAAAATAGAACTTTGTGTCCAATGGGGTGTTACGATGTAATTGAATTAGGTTTAATAGAATACATTATAGATTCAGAATATGTTGAAAATATAACAACATTGTCGACATACATTAGCCATTATACTTCCAACCATTTTTTGATTAAGACTCGTTGCTATAACCACTGATAGTTATCCCTTGAATACTTCAATTTCTTCCGAGAATCCAGCGCTCTCTCGTCCCAAGTTGTTCATGTCACATGTTTTATGCATTAAGGAGATTGTGATATTTTATAATGCCTAGATATATTTATTGCATCTTTAAATATTACATACTCACATCCGGTCATCATCTTAAGATGAAAGTGGATACAATGATATGAAATTTATGAATTGCATCGTTCTCCTCTTCTCTGTGTTTGAATTATAAATTCTATTGCAACATACTCAGAATGAAATAAATGACATGAATGGTAAGGGTCGTACAATATTTAAGGTCTCATTGTCTTTTGTTCTTGGAGATATTTTGAGGATGTGCACACACCTGATTTATATTGTGCTTTAAAGTCATTTTTTGTTGTTTAAGAGTATACTGTTCAAAGTTTATGTGATATGGAGGTTCTATTTCTAGAATTAAGTTCTCTTATTTCTTAATTGAAAGTTAATTTCACCACTACTGCAACCTTTATATTTCTCTTAAGTAAATGATTGTCCTAAATTTCCTTTTATGGAAGTGAAGCCATCTTATCTCTAAATGCTGTAAAGCTCTTTAGTTATTCATTTCTTATATATCAATTAAAATTTACTATCAAATAAAAGTGTCAAAATTTAAATGTTTTGAAATATTTTTTTTTTGTGTTGTAAAGAATATCATTATATTTTACTTACCAAAATATTTTGTTGGTGTTGTAAATAATTGCAGATTATTAGTGTGTGAATTTAAGTTCAAAATCTCAAACAATTATCTTGAATTAATTTATTTTATGGCCAAATTATCATAATACATCACAACTATAATAACTATTTTGTAACTAATCAAGCAAGCATTTTGAAAAGATGTTTCCTATGTACATACAATAATTTATTATTTCTAAATTATTATTATTTAACCAATTTTATATAATAAAATCATTTTAGTTTAGCAATTTGTAATGTTGGTGAAAAATAAATGGTAACAAATGATATATGACAGATTAAATTTAAATAAAATTTCGTAAAATAAACAAAAAAAATTGGAAACCTATAACTAATAAAATAAATAAAAAACTACAAACTAGTAAAAAATTTATAAAAAAACAACGAAAAACATCTAGAATCTATGAAATTGTGAAATCATGACAACCAAATCACATGCTACAGACGATGGTGTTATGAGTTGAGGCTACCAAAGATTCAAAAAGGTACCATTCTCCCTAATTTCAGTAAGATTTTATTGAATCTAGGATTCAAGGCATATGTTATATGGGTTGTTTCTTAGGAGGTAATTTTTATGTGCTTTCATAAGTTTATTGGTTATAACTTAATTGATTACGTACCCGATTCGAGTGGTTTAGAGGTCTAGTATGTGTCGAACTTAGGTAGGTCTCAACCAACTAGTATCGCCTAAATTGGAGATTTTATGTTTGTTTTTGTTGAGGCAATAACCAATCTTTTCATAAAGGATGAGATCGTTAAAACTATAAAAGAAGACGTGGAGATTACTCTTCCAGAGAAAAGGTTTCACTCAACAAGTGTATAACCAGAACACAATACAAAACAAGAATCCTTCACCACAGTCTGGATCAGTATCTCAAAATATTGTTCACAAAGACTTAAATCTCAGCTTTGTGGTGGATCAAAATACCTCGAAATGTTAGCACATGTTTGACAACTCGTTTCCAAGTTCAAATATTCTCCAGGCTCTTGTTGAGTTTCATCTTATTAACAATGTATGATCATATTGGTACCTACCTCAGCTCATGTAACAGGCTCCACTCATCACCCCCAAATAGTCGACCCTATTTCGGGACTAAAAACATAATGGTTGGTGATGGATCACTTATCCTTATCACTCACATTGAGTTTTCTTCCATTCCAAATGCATAAGGTATTGTTTCCTTTGAAAATGTTCTCGTGGCTCCTAATATACACAAGATTTTTCTATCAATTTCTCAATTCACCTCAGACTATCCATGTTATGTATTTTTGTATTATAATGGTGTTTATATTAAAGATTCCATAACACATAACACCTTAACGATGGAAACCAACGCTAATGGTCTATATGTGATGGAGTAACAATCTTTGTCAATTTCTTCTTAGTGATGGCACATGCGTGATGGACATACCAATGCTCAAGTTCTCCAGCATCTCAAGTCTTCTAGCTCTATCTGGGTCTTTAGAGCCATGGGAATGTATACATTATGACTTGTAGGGTTTACCATCTGTATAATCCAATCAAGACTTCAAATACAATGTGATATTTGTGGATGATCATATCAAATTTTTTAGTATCTTCGTCATTGAGAATCTTTTGAATCAAAATTTTTTGTTGAGCTTAATTGGATGTCCTTTATTCTTCGAAACAATAGCATCCCCAAATGAACCCCGTCTACCTTGATTGTGTTGGGGTGGATCCTCACCAAACACATGGTGATTTGGATAAGTAGTTGATATCTTCACCAAGTTTCTTCCATTTGTCCATTTCAGTAAGATTCAGACCAAACTTGCCGTTGGTTTTCAACCAATCTCTAAGTTTGAGAGAGGATGTGAGCAACATATGGATTGATCCATTGCCGAAACTAGAGAATGCAATGGAATAGAAATATTGAGTTCTCCGGCAAAAACAGAGGATGACAACCACTTCACTCTCAACTCCCACGTCAGCCATTCAGTCAACTACAATGTCAGTAAAGAACCCTTAATCTAAAGAAAATACACCAAGAATAGATAATTCATTTTCTTGAATTAAATTCATTTTCTTGAATTAAAAAATAAATTCCATACTCTAGATTTTGTTTTTAATTGTAGGGTTGATTTTTGATTATGCGGAAACGTGTTTTAATCAACCCGAATAACGATCTAGTCATGTTTACGATTAATTGTTCGGTTTCAACGTTAAACGACTCAAGAACAGTTTCTGAGATACCTGAAACGTTGAACTGAGGATCGAATGTGAGGCTTGATAGTACAAGCCCTCTACGCGTATCCACGCCGAGATCGGGATCTGCCTTCAACCTTTTGGTGCGGAATTCGGAAGAACGAAAACTGTTTTCGTTCTTCGGGTTTTCTGTTTGACGACTGCGTTTCTAGAGTTTAGATTATTTGACTGATCGTCTAATAACGAAAACCTGTTTTCGTTATTTATATAATTATTAACACTTTTAATAATTACAATTAAACCCTCAACTTATTCAATATTACATAATAGGCATAGGACTTTCAATCTCCCACTTGCCTTTACGTAATATCTAATATAGTCGAAAATACATGTATCTCCATACACATATTTGCCCGTACATCTCATGTACTGTCTCCAAAAGAAAACAAATACAATTATATTCTTCGGTGCTAGCGGATGAATATAACTGCATTCCACACTGATTGTCTAACAATCATAAACAGATACCGAGACACTCGTATGCGTGTGACCTCGTAGGTTCATCACTAAACTGGTAGTTAATTAAGACTAATTAACTAATCGAGGTTGGCGTCTAGCAACACTCCTCAACGACTAGATAGTGTGAAGTAACATCTTTACTCTGTAGAACCATGGTAGAAGGATAATATTATTATTTCCCTCCGTCTTTACAGCTCCGGATAATCCTAGGACATGGTCTGACTGTCAAGTCCTAATAGATTATCAACTATGTTTCATGCCTAACATAACTGACTGGTGAATGATCGCAAGAAACTCCTTTCTTCTCTCATTCAAATGCCCTGGCCAAGGTCTTTCAGTCATTATGTTGCTGACAACATAGAGCTCAAACTCTTTACCTAGAGTTGACGGATTCCATCTTGATCAATCACTAACTGCACAAGCATCTAATCATTCCCAATATCCTTTCAACTTACATCCCAAGGCATAAGGTGTCCAGTATCAAAGAATGGTAGATAACTTGTCAGTTACCATGTTGATCTCAGGTCTAAGGAAATTATAATATTCCAATCCTTCTAGAGAAATTCCTATTGACAGTTCAATGGTAATGTAACCATTAGGAATTCTCCCTTTGGGTCTGTTCAATGATCACATCTCTATGTGCATCATCCATACATGTGATTTAGTAAAAGAGATCTACTAATTTCTATCAAATAGAAACCATCACATCCATGTTGATCTATCCGGATTACTAACGTCCAATTAGTTATCCTATGATCAAGAACGATTTAGATTAAGTTTTACCAAAACTTGACTCTCTTTATCATGATCTCTATCATGATGACAAGTTTCTAAACTTAATCATGGACTCTATCATACTAGCTATGAAAACATATACACATATATATTTACAAATATCATCAAAATGATAAAATAATGCCATTTCATTTATTTATAAGTGTTCAAAATACAAGACATAAAATAGCTCTTAAATAGTTACAACAGTTGTACTATTCCTAGAACTAATTCCAGCAAGCCATGTCTCTCAATCCAATCTTCAACTTGTGCTTGTCAAACTCATTTGAACCAAGCGCCTTTGTGAGCGGATCTGCTGCATTCTCTTTTCCTTCTACCTTCTGGATTTGAACGTCCCCACGCTCAACGATTTCCCTTATCAGATGGAACTTCCGCAGAACATGCTTTGATCTTTTATGAGATCTTGGTTCCTTCGCCTGGGCTATTGCCCCGGTATTATCACATAATAAAGGAACTGGTTCCTTTATTGAAGGTACCACACCAAGTTCAGTTATGAACTTTCTCATCCAGACCGCTTCCTTAGCAGCTTCGAAAGCTACTATGTATTCCGCTTCAGTAACCGAATCAGCTACAGTAGCTTGTTTGGAACTTTTCCAACACACTGCACCCCCATTGAGACAAAAGACATACCCCGATGTCGATCTGCTATCATCCTTATCAGATATAAAGCTGGCATCCGTGAACCCTTCTAACTCTAAGTTAGAATCTCCATAAACGAGGAATTGGTCTCTAGTCCTTCTCAAGTACTTGAGAATGGTTTTCACCAATTTCCAATGTTCCTCACCGGGATCTGCCTGATACCGACTCGCTACACTTAGCGCGAAGGCTACATCAGGCCTCGTACATGTCATGGAATACATGATGGCTCCCACTGCGCTAGCATATGGGATCCTACTCATGCGTTCTCTCTCTTCTTGTGTCTGAGGACAATCCTCTTTGGAGAGAGTAATTCCAGTGCCTATCGGTAGATAGCCTCTCTTGGAATTTTCCATGTTATACCTCTTCATGATGGTATCAATGTACTGGGACTGCGATAGTCCAAGCAACCTCCTTGATCTATCTCTATAGATCTTTATTCCCAGAATATAGGTTGCTTCTCCCAGATCTTTCATGGAGAATTGTTCGGATAACCAGAACTTTGTCTCTTGCAACGCCGGAATGTCATTCCCTATGAGCAATATGTCATCCACATAAAGCACAAGGAAGACAACCGCGCTCCCACTAAACTTCTTGTACACACAAGGCTCTTCTTCGCATCTAACAAAGTTGAACTCTTCAACTGCCTTGTTAAAGCGAATGTTCCAGGTTCGAGAAGCTTGCTTGAGTCCATAAATGGACCTCTGAAGCTTGCATACCATATGACTTTGAGTTGGCGACGTGAAACCCTCAGGTTGAGTCATGAAGACTTCTTCCTGGAGCTCTCCGTTAAGGAAAGCTGTTTTCACGTCCATCTGCCAAATCTCATAGTCATGGAATGCCGCTATCGCAAGCAGAATCCGAATAGATTTGAGCATTGCCACAGGGGAGAACGTTTCTTCATAGTCAATCCCTTCTCGTTGACTATACCCCTTGGCAACTAGACGAGCTTTATAGGTCTCTACCTGCCCGTCCGCTCCAATCTTCCTTTTGTAAACCCATTTACAACCTATCGGTCTGGAAGCCTGTGAAGAATCAACCAAAGTCCATACTTTGTTGATCTTCATAGATTCCATCTCGGATTCCATGGCTTTCCACCATTTCTCAGAATCAGGGCCTTGTATAGCCTCTTGGAAAGTCAAAGGGTCGTCATCTATATGACCGACCACATCCTCTTGCACCATCAGATTAAGTCTGTCAGGTGCACGTCGAGAACGTGTTGACCTTCTCAAGGAAGCCTGTGTAGCAGGTTCAACCTGCGCTGGGATATCTTGTTGGGCTTGTTCCTGAACAGGTTCCTGAACAGGTTCCTGAACTTGTTCCTGAACGGGCACTGTCACTTCAACATTTGAAGATGAAGCGCCGGAGCCTAACACTATATCACTCAGCCAAGAACGCTCATTTGACATCTCATGTCCATGAGCTTGTGTTGGCTCATCGGGTTCTTGAATCTCGTCAAGAACTACTTCCCCACCATGAATTCCTTCATCAAGGAATTCCCTTTCAAGAAAGGTTGCCGTTCTGGCCACAAACACTTTGTGTTCAGACGGGTGGTAGAAATAATATCCCATAGTTTCCTTGGGATAACCTATGAACCTACATCTGTCAGACCTAGCATCAAGCTTGTCTGGCTGAAGTCTCTTAACGAAGGCCGGACACCCCCAAACCTTGATGTGCCTCAGGTTTGGCTTACGTCCTTTCCATATCTCATATGGTGTCTTCGAGACTGCTTTGGTGGGAACTTTGTTTAGCAGATAGGCAGCTGTTTCTAAAGCATAGCCCCATAAGTTCATTGGAAGATCAGTGAACCCCATCATGGATCTCACCATATCTAATAAGGTTCGATTTCTCCGTTCGGATACACCATTATGTTGTGGTGTTCCGGGAGAAGTCCACTGAGACAAAATCCCATTTTGCCTTAGATAATCGACAAATTCATGACTAAGATATTCACCGCCCCGGTCAGATCTCAACACCTTGATACTCTTTCCGGTTTGTTTCTCCACTTCACTGCGGAATCTCTTGAACATTTCAAAAGATTCGGATTTGTGTTTCATCAAGAACACAAATCCATATCTCGACATATCATCAGTGAATGTGATGAAGTACGAATATCCAC
The DNA here is from genome assembly GCA_036759665.1 of Gynandropsis gynandra. Classification (NCBI taxonomy): domain Eukaryota; kingdom Viridiplantae; phylum Streptophyta; class Magnoliopsida; order Brassicales; family Cleomaceae; genus Gynandropsis; species Gynandropsis gynandra. The sequence continues at coordinate 1,952,889 of CM071875.1, forward strand.
CCCTGGCTTGAACTCTCATAGGTCCACACACATCAGTATGTATCAGCCCTAGGAGTTCTGTAGCTCTTTCCCCGGTTCCACTAAACGGAGATTTGGTCATCTTACCAGTGAGACAGGACTCACAAGTTGCATAAGATTCATAATCGAAATGGCCTAAAAGACCATCTTTATGCAACCTGTTTATCCTCTTCTCACCGATATGACCAAGTCTACAATGCCAAAGATACGTCTGTCTTTGACGATCATCTACTTTTCTCTTAAGGCCCGAAACATGCATGTTAATTTCTTCTACATTAACATCAGGTAAGATATACAGCCCTTGTTGTAAATAACCATTCACACAAAATTCATCACCATGATAAATAGAGCAAATGTTATTACTAAAAACTGTTCGAAATCCACGTCTATCAAGCATAGAAATAGAAATTATGTTCGAAACAAACTTAGGAACATAATAACAGTCGTCTAACAACAAGGTCTTGCCCGTAGGCATTACAAGGGAAATTGATCCTACGGCTAGAGCAGCAACACTTGCGCCATTTCCAACCTTCAGACTGAACTCTCCCTTCCTGAACCTCCTACTGATCCTCAGCCCCTGCAACATATTGCAGATGTTAAAACTGCTACCGGTATCCAATACCCATCTAGACGAATCAATAGTAGTTAAGGAAATCATGAAAACATTTTCCATGAGAATCTTACCTGGCTTCTTGCCCTTCAGAGACTGCAGGTATTCTTTGCAGTTCCTCTTCCAATGCCCCTTCTTCTTACAGAAGAAGCACTCAGCATCAGCTTGGTCAGATTTGCCCCTTTTTGCCTTAGGTATGGTCACACCACCCTTGGGCCCAAGGAGCTTCTTCTTGGGCTTTTTGTTGCCCTTGCCCTTCTTGAAAGAAGAGCCGACCATCATCACGGCACTATGTCCCTTAGACGTCTCAGACACTGACTGACTCTCATAGTCAATCAGTTGGTTCAGCATCTCATGCAGATCCATGTCCATCTTGTTCATGTTAAAGTTAACAATGAACGGAGAGAACGTCTCAGGCAATGACTGCAAGATCAGATCTTGAGATAACTCTTTGCCTAGTGTGCACCCCAGCTTCACAAGCTGTTCAATAAGACTGATCATCTTACGAACATGGGGCCCCACCGGAGAGTTCACAGACAATCTTGACTTGAATAGTGCCTTCGACAACTGATATCTTGCCGTTCGGCTCTGCGCACCATACATCTTCTTAAGATGCTCAATGATAGCAGCAGGCTCCATATCCTCATGCTGGCGCTGGAGTTCTGAACTCATTGAGGCTAGGATGATACACTTGGCAGTGTCAAGGCGATCCCTTTGCTCTGCCCAAGCAATCATGCCATCCACATCGTTATCAGCAGGTTCCTTGATAGGATTCTCGATCGAATCGAGTATCTTCTCCTGCTTGAGGACGATCTTAAGGTTGCGGTACCAATCATCGAAATTTTCCCCAACAAGCTTGTGGACATCGAGAATGGCACGTAGGGAAATTGAAGACATTCTTCGGGAAATCTAGAAG
>CM071875.1:1955363-1975299 GCA_036759665.1 Gynandropsis gynandra
CAGCCAGACGCTCTGATACCACTGTAGGGTTGATTTGATTATACGGAAACGTGTTTTAATCAACCCGAATAACGATCTAGTCATATTTACGATTAATTGTTCGGTTTCAATGTTAAACGACTCAAGAACAGTTTCTGAGATACCTGAAACGTTGAACTGAGGATCGGATGTGAGGCTTGATGGTACAAGCCCTCTACGCGTATCCACGCCGAGATCGGGATCTGCCTTCAACCTTTTGGTGCGGAATTCGGAAGAACGAAAACTGTTTTCGTTCTTCGGGTTTTCTGTTTGACGGCTGCGTTTCTAGGGTTTAGATTTTTTGACTGATCGTCTGATAACGAAAACCTGTTTTCGTTATTTATATAATTATTAACACTTTTAATAATTACAATTAAACCCTCAACTTATTCAATATTACATAATAGGCATAGGACTTTCATTAATATCTTTGGATTTGTAATTAGAAAGATGTAAATCGAAGAATTGATGTAAGGAAAAACGTTTTTTTTTTAAACCGCAGTTCTTAATTCTTCATCTTTTCATTCTTTTCACATTCAACCCAATGCTAAGTTTTTTGGATAGAATGAATGGTGAACGAAAAAGGAAACAATTAAAATATTGGTCAGTTATTATACTTTTAATATTTAATAATAAAAATATCATTTTCATGAATTAGTGCGAAGAGACGTTTTTCCATCATGGAAGAAGAAGAGGTAGGGACGAAGTAAATTGCCCGGCAGGTTCCTCTTGTCCGTTACACTCTCGTCTCTTTCCCCAATCTTTTTTCTTTTTTATATATAAAACAATTTAATAGTTTATTACATATTCGAATTAATCTAATTCTAATGTAAATAAATGAGAATGTAAAGTTGAAGCTTTTGACATAAAATTATTTTTTAAATAATGAAGAATTGACAAGAGATTTATTGAATGGAAATACAAATTGAATCGTATTCACTACTTTCTGGATTTAGTGTAACTCTAACATAAATAAATAAATAAAATTTTGAATTTGAGAATATGTATTGCAGTCAAATTAGTTATCCCCACGTATTTTATTGATGCGGTTAAACTCTTTTTCCGCAGTCATTTAATCTTATAAATTAGTTTGTGATTTTTATCAGTTGGATTAACTAAATCTTATAAAAAACGATTCTACTTTGTAAAACATAACTTAGAAAAAGCCAGTTCGATCTTCTTATATAAATTTCGTGATAAATATGTTTTACGTTCTTGTACACTTTTATCAATAGAATTCAATTCTTTTATATAAATTGCCTAGTAAATTCTATCTTTCTATAACCATAATAAGTCTGATTTAGGAAATATTCAAATTTATCCATAAATTTAATTATTTATAGAAATTTGGATGATATTTTATCAATATAATCTGAATTTATATAGAAATTTTAGTTTTGGATAATAAATTGATTACATATTTGGAAAATGATTATATGCTTGGACAGTATACTATTTGATCAATAAATGACGGTCTTTACGTTACTTTTATGTAAAAAACATTTCGTCCTCCCATATACTTCTACAAATCTCTCTCTCTCTCTCTCTCTCTCTCTCTCTCTCTCTCTCTCTCTCTCTCTCTCTCTCTCTCTCTCTCTCTCTCTCTCTCTCTCTCTCTCTCTCTCTCTCTCTCTCTCTCTCTCTCTCTCTCTCTCTCTCTCTCTCTCTCTCTCTCTCTCTCTCTCTCTCTCTCTCTCTCTCTCTCTCTCTCTCTCTCTCTCTCTCTCTCTCTCTCTCTCTCTCTCTCTCTCTCTCTCTCTCTCTCTCTCTCTCTCTCTCTCTCTTTAATTCTAATTTTGAGTTTGGAGCAGAGAAATAATGTACGAAACAAACCGTACGGAGAGGAAGATGAGAAGCTCGGAGGTGTGGTGAGAGAGGCGAAGGAGAGGTTGAACGAGCGGCTGAGGAACCAACGGAGACCGGAGTTTGGTCGGAGGTGCGATAACGATTTGGTTAAAACATCACCGGCGCACTTTATCAAAACTATATGTTTCTTCTGCTAAACTGCGCATCTTATGCCCCAGAATCTTTCATATCTGTGATGTAAACATAGATTCTTATTCAAAAAACATTAGGTATCGAATCACATAAGCATATGAATTAAGACATCATCGTGGGTTGTCTTAAAATTTGATGTAATTTGTCCGATTGTCGGTAACGGAAGCGTAAGATAGTGATTCTCACGGCCTTTTGCTAAGGTGCCGTTTCGTGGAGAAATGAGCGCAGAAATTCAATCTTTTGATGTTTATTGAAGGTTCGGTTAATGTCACCCGTCAAGTATTTAGCATGCGCATTTAAGCAGCCCTCGCTGTTTCACACTAAAGTGCACTTCTATTTAGATGCTTCCACGTTGCTTCCGTAGCAACATACAATAATGACCATGTCGGTCAATCTCCGCGTATTTTAGCAGCAGCACCTTGTTCACGCTAAAATGTGCACTCTCATAGGATACTTCCTAGAAACCCCATAATTTAAAACAATTCAAGACTACCAAATTTTGACAATAGGGTTTTTGTTTTATTGTTCACTTGTAGGCAAAGTGGGAAAGACAAAGTGAATGCTATGGAGGAGCAACGGAGGAGCAAGGCGGCCCATGGGGAGATGTGGACTGAAGTGGTCGGGTCACGAAAGAGCGGAGGAAGGATGATTGCCGGGTGGTTCGGGTGGCGAGCCGGCGACCAGAAAGATTGTGCCATATGTCTTGATCGGTTCAAGACCGGAGAGACATTGGTTCACTTACCATGTGCTCATAAGTTTCATTCAAAATGTTTAGTGCCTTGGCTAGACAACAATGTTAATTGTCCTTATTGTAGAATGGATATTTGGAATTAGAAAAAAAGTTGGGTTTAATCAAAGTATTTAAATTTAGCATTGTATCATAAAAAAGTTGGGTTTAATTAAAGTATTTAAATTTAGCATTGTTATCATGATGTTTTTTTCTTCGACATTTAACTTTTCTTCTAAAAACGCAAAAACTTTTTCAATACAAAATCCCAAATATTAAACTTGTATCCTCAGAGGTTAAAATGACTTAAATTAGCAAAAACAAAAGATTAGTGTACCAAAACATTTTAAAAAGAGCAATAAAAATTTATTCGTATTTCCAAAAATGAAAAATAGCACAATATATATAAAAAAAATTGTAACGTAGTATTATTATTATAAGTGAAATATCTTTTTATTGGAAAAATGGAAAAATAGGTGGTTCTGTTTGGGTTGGTACAATTATTGTGATATTGGTATAGAAAATAATTGACCTTTTAAGGCTAATGTAATGCTTTTGTGTGGTTCAAATATGTGGTGCTTGATGGTCTTATGGGGATGCTATTTTAGATATTTATCTCTCTACATGTTATAAATTAGCTTATATTTGTCAATTTTTTGTTATTTAATCTTAACTTTTTCATAAATATAGAGAGAAAATCTAGAAATACCAAAATTAAGAATAATACTAGAATCCTAAATATATATAGATATGATATGTATATATATATATGTAAGATACGTATATATAGATGTTAATAACATGATATATGATATGTATATATATATAATATATAATATATTATATTATAATTATATTGTATATGATATCTATCTAATAAAGAAAAAGATAGAAAATTTATCTAAAACTTGAATATGAGAGAATGAAGAGAGTACGAGAGAATGAAAATAGTTTTAGAGTTTGTAAATTGTGTATTGAAATGAATGGTTATATTGCTTATTTATAGGAAAATAAATATGAGTTTTCAATTTTAAAATCATAAATTCAATATAACCCTTCATAAAAGTTTTAGACATTCACAATTTTATATAATTATAAATTTTTTATAATTATAATACTCTTCCTTGAATGTCTATCGACTGTCTCGTTAATAACATTATCATTGAAAAATCCATTTGGATAAAAACCATGATAAGAAAAAATGAGTGCATCTATAAAAACTCTTCCTCGATTTATCAACTCTTTGTTTGTTCATAAGCTTTGAAGATGACACATCTCGAAGTTATAAATGTGTTTTCTCAATGTTGAAGTAGGGAGTGCCTTTGTGAATAGATCAACTACATTTTCATTTGATCTGATATAACGAACATCAACTTCTTTCTTCTTCTCAAGCTCTTGGGTATATGTTTCGTTCTATCACTTTTGATGTATCCTTCTTTTGTTTGGAAGACACATTTGTACCTTCATATAATATTGTTGGATCGATAACCGACAATCCACACATTTTTTGTATATGTCAGGTTATAGCCCTGAGCCACACACATTCTCTAGTTGCTTTCTGGAGTGCAATGATTTCGGCGTGATTTGAAGATGTAGCAACTAATTTTTGTTTCTGAAAGCGCCATGATATCGGAGTACCTCCAATTATGAAAACATATACAGTTCATGATTTATGAGGATCTGATAAATAGCCTACATCTGCAAAACCAATCAACTCATGTTTGGAGTCTTTAGGATAAAATAATCCTAAATCAATTTTCCTTTGTAAATATCAAAAGATATGTTTAATCCATGTCCAATGACGACGTGTAGGGGAAGAACTATATCGTGACAAGAGATTAGTAGCAAATGTTATATCAGGACTCATATATGCTAGATACAAGAGATCCCCTATTGCATTCATATATGATACTTCTGGTTCAAGTATATCTTCATTTTCTTTACAAGGACAAAATGCATCATTTTCAATATTTAAATATCTACATACCATTGGAGTGTTTAATGGATTTGCTTTATCCATATTAAAACGTTTTAATACTCTCCTTGTATATTTTGATTGATGTACGAATATACCATTCTTTAGAAGCTCTATCTGTAAACCAAGACAAAACTTTATTTGTACAAGGTCTTTCATTTAAAATTACTCTTTTAGATAGTTACGAGCATTTTCAATCTCCTTTGAGGTCCCAATTATATTTAAATCATCAATATAAATATCTATGATTACAAATACGCTTGCAGTTTTTTTTAATAAATACACAAGGGCAAATAGGGTTATTCACAAATCTTCTTTCTAATAGATATTCACTTAGATGAGTGTACCACATACACCTAAATTGTTTCAATTCATATAAAGATCGTTTCAATTTCATTGCACATATGTATTTAGACTTTGAGTTTGATGTTTATGGTATTCTTAATCCGTGAGGGATTGTCTTGTATATTTCATTATCCAAAGATCCATATAGATATGCCGCAACCACATCCATAAGGTACATATCTAAGTTTTTGAATGCAGTTAAACTCACCATGTATCTAAATATGATTGCATCCATAACGGGGGAATATGTCTCATCATAATCAATTACAGGTCTCTGGGAAAACCCTTGTACGACAAGACGTGCCTTATATCTGTAACCTCATTATTTTCATTTATCTTTCGCACAAAAACCCATTTACATCCAGCTGGTTAAACACCATTAGGAGTTTCAACGATGGATCCAAATACTTTTATTTTATTCAATTAGTCTATTTCTATTTGCATAGCTTCTTTCCATTTTATCCAATCATGTATCTTTTGACATTCTGACACTAACATTGGTTTTGGATCTTCATTATCATTTTCAATTTCTTTTGATATAGAGAATGAGAATATTCCATCATTCTCATTTATTTCATCTCCTCTTATGATCTTTTCATCATAGATATAGTTAATGAAAATATCCTTATTATTTGTATGCTCATGATTATTTTCACCACTTTCATTCTGAAGATCATCTTCCTCGTTTGTTTTTTGGAATGTTCTCTATGATTTGAGAACTAATATCTTTATCAAAATTTTTTCTTTTTTAAGGATTTTTATCTTTAGTACCAAGTGATCTTCCACGCTTTAACCATGTTGTAGACTCATTTGAATGTTTTTCATCCGCATGACCTTTTGATATTTTTATATGAGCAGGTGCATTTACAGTCGGTATATATGATTTTGTAACCCATGTTGTATCATTGAACCCATCTAGAAGTTGATTTGTAATATTTTGAAAATGTATGATCTTTTGTACTTTCAGATTGCATTGTTTTGTAGGAGGATCAAAATATAACAATGATTGTGTTTTCTATATTAAATCTTGTGAGACTTATTTTATTCATCCTCCTAACGATGAGAATTCATTCTCATTAATATGATAATCAGCAAAATGAGCTATAAACATATCACCCATTCGTGGTTCAAGATATCTAATTATCAATTGTGAATTATATCCAATATAAATTCTCAATCTTCATTGTGGCCCCATTTTTGTCCGTTGTAGAGGAGCAATCAGAACATATATTGCATAAGCAAATACCCGAAGATGAGATATATTTGGTTTCTTACCATTTGCTAATTGCAATGGAGAATATTTATGATAAGCACTTGGTCATATTTGAATTAAAGCTGCAACATGTAAAATGACATGTTCCCAAACAAAAACAAGAAGTTTTGTTCTCATTAGAATGGTCGAGCAACAAGTTGGAGACGTTTAATTAACGACTCAACCATACCATTTTGTGAATGAACATGTGGTACATAATATTCAGTCTCAATTCCAATTGATGTACAATGATCATTGAAAGCTTAGAAGTGAATTCACCAGCGTTTTCAAGTCTCACTCTCTTATAGGATAATCGAGGACTTGAGCTCAAAATTTTTTTATATGAGCAAGAAGCAAATGAAACATTGTAGGTTGATAATAGAAAAATATGTGATAATCTGCTTGAAGTATCGATCAATACCATAAAATATGGAAATGGTCCACTTTGTGGATGAATTGGTCCACATATATCCCCATATATTCATTCTGAAAAAGATGGTGATCCATGGGCAACTTTGACCAACGATGGTCTTATTATCAATTTTCCTTGAGAGCAAATAGTACATATGATCTCATGAGATTGAAATATCTTCTCATTTTTAATGGATAACCATTGGAGTTTTCAATGATTCTCCGTACCATTATTGAACCAGGGTGACCCAATCGATCATGCCAAATCTTAAACATGTCTTTATAATTTGGGTTGAAGGTGGCATATGATTCAACCACTTTTGTTTTAAATATAACCTAGAGCATAAAGCTGGTAAATTTTTTCATAATATGTTTCTTTATAGAAACCATTGTCATGATATTAAGATATTCACGATTTTCATCATTCATTATTTCAACATGATAGCCATTATGACGAATATTTTTGAAACTCAATAAGTTTCTTTAGGATTGTACAGAGAACAATGCATTTGTATAATAGATTTTGTCCCTCCGGACATTATAAAATTTGTTTTTCCACATCTCTCAATTATTTTTGCACTTCCAGATATCGTATTGACACTAGATTCATGTATTATCATCTCGGAGAAATATATTTTATCTTTCAATATTATGTGCGTTGTAGCACAATCCACTAGACATATATCTCCATCGTTGATATTTTATCGTAACATTTTTATGTTACTTTGATCCGATAAATATAGTGATGAACTTGAAATATATGAAAACTATAGTTGCATATAATGTACAAAAATTAACAAATACTAGAATAAAAGATAAAACATAAATTAAACACCAAAAAATACATTTGAAATTAAAATAACAAGCTAAAGTTTAAAAAATACAAAAAAGAAAAATTCATGTCGAATATCATTCATTATCATTGTCATTGTGGTCCACAAAATTTGCAATGTCGAAATACATTCCACCCTTATTGTCATCAAGGAAATCATTGAGATCATCAGAGACAAAATTCGTTTGAATATTTTTGCCTTTATCTTTTTATGACTTTTGGTATAAATCAACAAAATGTCTCGGTGTACGATATATTTGAGACCAATGTCCACTCATACCGCACCGATAACATATTGTATCTTTTCTCTTTTTAGTCACATTTTTATTTTCAATCATTCGATGATCCTTCCTTTTATTATTTCCATGACATAAATTGTTTGGTGGAATACTTCGGCCTTATCCTCTATCGTATCCATGACCATGACCGCATTGATATTCACGACCACGTAATATATATCCATGTCCACAACCATGCCAATGGTTATAATTCGATGTAGTCGCGCTCATTTCATAGAATGGTGCAGAACCACTGGGACGAGCATTATGATATTTCATTAATAGCTCGTTATGTTGTTCTGCAACGAGAAGAAGATGTAACAACTCGTGACAGGTTTTGAAATCTTTTGCACAATATTTTTGTTGTAAAATGACATTAGCATCATGGAATGTAAAAAATGTCTTCTCCAATTTATCATAATTACTTATCTTTTCTCCACATAATTCCATCATAGAGATTATTTCAAACATCGCATAATGATATTCGTCCACATATTTATAATCCTGGAATCTCAAATTCAGTCAGTCATTCTTTGCTTTTGGGAGGATCACATAATTTTTAGTGATCGAATCGATCTTTAAGAGATTCCCACAAATTTGTTGGATCTTTTTTTGTTTAATATTCATTCTTTAACCCATCGGCAATATGATGGCGTACAAAGATCATGGTTGTTTCCTTTTTCTCCTTTGAGGGACTATTATCTTTATCAATCGTGACAATGAGATTTTTTCCTTTTAGATGCATTTTGACATCAAAAGCCCATGTCATGTAATTTTTCCTAGAGACATCAAGTGCCGCGATTTTGAAATTCACATGGGTCGACATGATAGCTATATTAAAAAACAAAATTCAAGTTATTCATTTCATAATAATAATTAGAATATGATATCAACTAAAATTAAATATGTTAGTAAAAAATAAAATGAAATTAAATTAGTATGTCAAATTAAATGACATAAAATAAATAATTAGATGGCATTGCCTCGTCTATAAAAAATAAATAAAATATAAATACAGAGGTATTAAGATATTACCTGATAGTCGAGTCTATAAAATTATATAATATAAAACATATATTTATGTTTGTTATTTAGTCCATAATATTTGATATTTAGTCTATGATGTTCGAATTTCTGTTCATGATGTACAATATTTAGTCCATAATGTCAGATATTCAGTTCATGTTATTCAGTCCATTATGTCTGGTATTTAGTCCATGATGTCCATATATATATATATATATATATATATATATATATATATATATATATATATATATATATATATATATATATATATATATATATATATATATATATATATATATATATATATATATATATATATATATACTAAATCGAGTCCAAATTGACAACGTAAATTGATTAAAAATAAAATAAGAATTTTTTTACGGTAATATTTTACGACGTAATTTTTTATGGTGTAAAATATATGGTTTTTAATTTTAGTTTGTTAGAAGTGATCGTGCTGATAAAGTGTTAAAATATTAAGAATAATACTAGGATCGTAAATATATATATATGGATATATGATATATATAGGTGGCCATAGAAAAATCGACGACTAATCATCGCCCAGGCGGCCAATTACATGAAAATCGACCGCCTTGTTGGATTTTTAAAAACAAAATCCAGAAATGACGTTTTGGTCTCTCCCGAAACGATGTTGTTTTGGCTATATTTTAAAAAATAACCAAAATGGTGTTGTTTTGTTTGTTTCTCTCTTTGTCATACGGTTCTTCCAATTTTGAATGTTGTTGATCGTCTTCATCCGTCGTTCCTCTAGTTTTGAACGTCGTTGTCGGTTGTTCGTAGCCATCTTTGTCTTCGTTTGTTGTCTTTGTTTTCGTTCATCTGTTCGCAATCTTTGTCTTCATTCGTCCGTTCGCTATCTTCATCTATTCTCAACAATCCCATAAAGTAATGGCTCAAGATCAGTGATTCAGAGATAAGATCAGTACCGACATATTAATTCCTCTAATACACTGCGGATATTAGATATTTATATCTTTATTAATGTTTTGTTATGTTTATTATATGATTAATAAATTTATATGACTTTATATTTTATATATTATATATAATATTTTGTTTATTTATGTTATTTTTTATTATATTTTCCAACTTTGAAAATTGAAATATATTAAAAATATATAAAAAACGAAAAACGTCTAGTTGCCGACTAATTCGACAAATCGCTAGACGTTGACGTACTATCCAACTAATGCGTAACGACTTTTACAATGTTGAAAATAAAAATTTTGTTTATTTAGGTTGACATGAAATTTTAAAATTAGTTGTCAGATGTATATTATAATTTAAATCAATCAGACTAAAATATTTTAATTTGAACAAAATAGTAATATTAGATCATACTATATGATTCATACCCTAAGTATAACCCTATTGTAATCTCTACTCATCATCGTCTGACCAGCATGGTCGATCAATCGTAGTGAACGATCACAATTAAGGTTAGGATTAGGAGTTTGATTATGTTAGTTTATTTTAATTTTGTTGATTTAGTTTATTTGGAGCTTTAATTTTTAATTTGGATTATTTTGGTTTAATTTGGTTAAAAATGATGTGGTGTGTGATACGTAATTTTTAAACTAAAAAGTTTATGATGTCACTTTAAAAAAATATGTGTCACTTTAAAAAAATATACGTTAAAATCAAGATTTATTAACGTGTTATTTAATAATTTTATAGTTAATTTTAGGAAAAACAGTCTATTCCCCCCTAGAAAATCATGTTTTAGTCTTATTCCCCCTCGATTTTGACCATCATCCTATTTCCCCCTCGATTTTCAATTTTCATCCTATTCCCCCCTTGAAAATCATGTTTTTTCAGTTTTCATCCTATTTCCCCCTTGAAAATCATGTTTTAGTCCTATTCCCCTCTCGATTTTGACCTCATCATATTCCCTCCTCAATAATAAAAAAATCTGCCTAAAATCCCCTTCGATTTTGACCCAATTTTGATTTTAATTTTGACCCAATTTTTATTTTAATTTTGATTTTGATTTTGATTTTAATTTTGATTTTAATTTTGATTTTGATTTTAATATTAATTTTGATTTTAATTTTAGTTTTGATTTTAATTTTAATCCAAAACCGATCTAATTTTGACCCAAATTATGATATCAATTTTGACTCGATTTAATCCGAATTTTTACTTAATTTTGGTTCGATAAAATTAAGTACGGTTTTTACTTAATCCGTAATTTTAACCCAAAATTGACTCCAATTTTGACTCAATTTTACTTAATTTTAATCCAATTTATACTTAATTTTAACCCAAAATTTTACTTAATTTTAACCTAAAATCGACCCTAATTTTGACTCAATTTTAACCAAAAATCGATCGAATTTTAACCCAAATTATGATCTCAATTTTGACTCGATTTAATCCTAATTAATCCGAATTAAGTATAAATTGAAAATCTGATTTAATTCGAATTAAGTATAAATTGAAAATTCGATTTAATCCGAATTAAGTATAAATTGGGATTAAATCGAGTCAAAATTAAGTCTAAACTAGGTCAAATTTGATTTTGATTTTAATTTTGACCCAAATATGACTCAATTTTGACCTAGTTTTGACTCAATTTTGACTTGATTTAATTCCAATTTATACTTAATTTTGACCAAAATTTGTACTTAATTTTAACTCTAATTTTAAAAATAAATCAAGTTAATTATTCAATTTAATCAACTTACTTGATTTAATTGATTTCAAATAAAATTAAGTACGGTTTTTTTACTTGAAACCAATTTTAATCCAAAATCAATTCAGACTAAATCGAGTCAAAATTAAGATCATAATTTGGGTTAAAATTGGATCAGTTTTGGATTAAAATTGAGTCAAAATTGGGGTCGACTTTGGGTTAAAAATTAAGTAAAATTTTGGGTTAAAATTAAGTACAAATTAGATTAAATTAAGTAAAATTGAGTCAAAATTGGGGTCGATTTTGAGTTAAAATTACGGATTAAGTAAAAACCGTACTTAATTTTATCGGGTCAAAATTAAGTAAAAATTCGGATTGAATCGAGTCAAAATTGATATCTTAATTTGGGTCAAAATTGAATCGGTTTTGGGTCAAAATTGAATCGGTTTTGGGTTAAAATTGAGTGAAAATTTGGTTCGATTCTGGATTAAAATTGGTTTCAAGTAAAAAAACCGTACTTAATTTTATTGCAAATCAAATCAAGTAAGTCGATTAAATTGAATAATTAACTTGATTTATTGTTAAAATTCGAGTTAAAATTAAGTAAAAATTTTGGTCAAAATTAAGTACAAATTAGATTAAATCGAGTCAAAATTAAGTCAAAATTGAGTCATATTTGGATCAAAATTAAAATCAAAATTGGGTCAAAATTGAGTCAACATTGGGTCAAAATTATAATCAAAATTAAAATCAAAATTGGGATCAAAATTAAAATCAAATTTAAAATGAAAATCAAAATTACAATTAAAACAAAATTAAAATCAAAATCAAAATTAAAATCAAAGTTAAAATCAAAATTAAAATTAAAATCAAAATCAAAATCAAAATTAAAATTAAAATTAAAATCAAAATAAAAATCAAATTAAAATTAAAATCAAAATTAAAATTAAAATCAAAATTAAAATCAAATTAAAACTAAAATCAAAATCAAAATCAAAATCAAAATTGGGTCAAAATTAAAATCAAAATTGGGTAAAAATTGGATCAAAATCGGATGGAGGTTTAGTAGATTTTTGATAATTGAGGGGGGAATAAGATGATGTCAAAATCGAGGAGGGAATAGGACTAAAACATGATTTTTAAGGGGGGAATAGGATGAAAACTGAAAATCGGGGGAAATAGGATGAAGGTCAAAATCGAGGGGGGAATAGGACTAAAGCATGATTTTCAAGGGGAATAGATTGTTTTTTCTTAATTTTAAAAGTAGTATTTTTAGAAAATAAAAGTTAAATCCATTTTCTTCCGATGACCAAAATCTTGATTTAGGAAAAAACATTGTCACCTTTATACTAAATATATATTGTAAGGTTAGTATTTTTCAAAATTCACCAATTTGTTCTTGTTAATGCAACAAACACAGAGTTTTGATCTTTGAGGCCTCGAGGATGGTTTTTCTTTTATTTAAACATAAATCTGATTTTTCTTTTTCATTTATGAAACTATTTTTTCGCCCTTCCTTTTATTAATTGTGGTGCGAAAAAATCATTAATCTGATATATCAAAATTTCTATTTAAATTTTATTTGTACAAAAAAAAAATTTCTTCAAAAATAAAAAAATAGGAAATTTTTTAAAAAATAAGCATACTTAATGGGAATTTGTCTAATCCAATTGAAATTAGCCTAATTTTTTGTCTAAATTTGATATTTTAAGCGTCATAATTTTATCATTTTACAAATTTTTAAACTTCGATATGAGATTATCATTTTATCGATAGAAATTTATGTGAAAATATTTCTTACTTGATCACGGGTTTTTGAAATTTATTTTAAATGATCTAGTTTCATCTTATTGTATTAGTTTTTCAAAGAAAATAATAACTAAAATGGAATGGATCAATATTTTGTTATTGTTAGATTTTTTAGAAAAATATTATTATAAATTTTAAATTTGTTTCGACTAACAAAATAATATATGATTTTGTTCACGAATAATTATCAATTTGTCTAGTATGTATTATTAGATGAAACAATAAAATTAATTACATATCTGATGTGCACCCGAATCTCGTTTCGTTGATTAGGAAATGATAAAAATAAATGGAAGTCGTTCCGCAACCCTCCAACCGCTAGCAACAACCAATGATTTGTCTCACGTCGTGAGGATGTCAGAGACCCCCACTAATCTCAAAAGGAACACCTCAGAATCCGATGACGCCACGTTGTTATATGATTGATAAGTCGGAATGGACTATCTTTAAAGAACGCAAACTCCTATGGGATCAAATGTCGGTTTTTGAGGTGAGTTGGAAAACTCTCTCTTGACATTGAGTCTTGAATCGAGAATTGGACCAAATTCAAGATTCTTTTGAGTGAATCGATTCTTCGACGCTTATAAATGTCACGATCACCTCTTCTCTCGACATCTCTGTGCATACACTTGTTTTCTTGAACGCTGCACGAACCATGGTTGAAAAGGCGTTCTTCAATCTCATATCTCTAGCTCTAGTGATCGGTCCACTTATTTGAAGATCTTCACTCCTTTTATTTGGATCCTCGCGTGCTCCTGGTGTGTCGATGTCCTCATCATTTCCCGCTTCTTTAGAAAGATTTGTTTTCAAATATGCATCTTCATCTGCCACAAAAGGAGAAAGATCATTGACATTTAAAGTAGAGCTAATATTAGTCTCACATGGTAGCTCAATCTTGTATGCATTGTTGTTGATCCGCTTAAGTACACGAAAAGGCCCATCCCCTTGAGGCATAATTTTTTACTTTTTCTCTTTCGGGAGTCGTTCTTTTTCGCATATGTACCACACCAAATCCCCTGGTTTGAAGATTATATTAGCTTGTCGTGCATATTGTTTCTTCTTTTTCTCGATGTTCTGGCTTGTCTTCTCGTGAATCTGTTTCATTAATTCTACATTTTGTTTCCATCAAAATTAGTAAGTTCAGACATTGATAAAGGCATTAGATCCAAAGGTTTCAAAGGATTAAAATCATAACCAATTTAAAAAGGCGAAAACTGTGTCTCACTGTGAACAACTCTATTATACGCAAATTCAACATGTGGTAAATATTCTTCCCAAGTTGTAAGATTTTTCCTAATCAAAGCACACAATAAGAATGAAAGAGTTCGATTGACTACTTCAGTTTTTCTATCTTTCTGTGGATGACAAGTCGTAGAGAACAAAAAATTTGTTCCCAATTTTGACCAGAGCATTTTCCAAAAATAGCTAAAAAACTTAGCATCCCTATCAAACACAATAGTTCTAGGTATTCCATGCAACTATATGTGATGCATCGTCAATGCTAAGACAAGGAATGAATTGTGTCATCTTATAGAATCTATCAACAACCACAAATACATAATTTTACATGTTTTGGTCCTAGGTAAACCAACGACGAAATCTCTGCGGTTGTGACCAGTAAAAATATTACTGCAACATTGACAAAAGTGACCCCTCAATCTACCCCCATGTGCTTCTTTCATTAGAAAATCTCTCATACAAAAATTCGGAATGCATAAATTATTCTCATGAAATAGAAATCATTCAAAGTGGTAATACTTACCTTGAGCAACCTTGGCACATGACTCAAATATTTCACTAAAGTCATTGTCAGATATAGTTCTTTCAAATGTTCAAAGCCAAGTATCCGTGCATCTAAGAAGAAATTAGAGCATAACGTCTAGAAAGAGTATCATCAACATCATTCTCCTTACCTTGCTTGTACTTAATCACATATGGAAAGGTTTGAATATGCTTTATCCACTTTGCATGGCGACCGTTCAGCTTGTGTTGTCCTTCAAATGTTTGAGAGATTTATGATCCGTGTGGATGATGAATTCTTTAGACCAAAGATAGTGCTGCCAAGCTTGTTAGTGCAAAGACACATTTCTTAATATTAGCAAACAATCTTTCAACCCTTAACACTTCAAGAACCATTTTTAGATGTTGAGCATGTCCGTCAATACACGTGCTATACACAAAGATTCATCAAAGTATATTTGTAATTTATTTTACACGAAAGAGAATGGATCTGAACCATCAAATATAGAATTGCTGGAACGTATGCATATTAAAAAGTTTGATGGTTCGTGGTAGATGCCAAACCAAAACGTGTTCATGATGATGTTCAGAACATGACATTAGAATGAATACAACAATTGTATCTTAAGGTAAATTCATTATATTTTAATCTAATTTTATAATTTATAGTTTTAATGTTGAATTTCGATATTTATTTTATAGCAAGTTACACCGTATAAAGTTTATATTTTTGGTCTTGGAAGAATAACATCACAACATTCAAGTTCCTCTAAGGGTAAATCGAAAGCGACAGATCACGGAATGCGAAATACAAAAACGCAATTGCTCGAATTGCAACAAAAATCAGAACGACGGTATAACCAGATGATGGGTCTACTGAAGGCAAAAATGCCTGCAATAGATCAGAATGCATGTGAGAACGATGATACCAACGATGAAAGTTCTAAAATACTGCCGACAATATGTTCATTATTTGTAAAAACATTACAAAATTAATATTATTTGAATTGTATGTTTATTATTAATAAAATATTAAATTAAATCATAATTTTAAAATGTTACTTTTCATTGGAAAAATTTGTGAACAGACCGCAACCATTCGTAATTTTTCCGACGTTTTGCCGATGATTTTTTCGTACGTATTTTGGTTTCCTTTTCCGTCGATTTGAGAACGGTCAATGTGGTATCATTTGCAGACCATTTTTCTCCGTCTCGAAACCTGTTTAGGGACGGATTAGAGACGGATATTGTTGTCCTTAAACAATGATTTTCTAGTCGTGAACATTCTTAATTATGTATTATGCAGTAGTTCTAAACAGTCTTACCACCCCAAATAGCTCCAACATGTCACCATTTGGGTGTGTGTGTTATTCTTGGCTTCGCCTATATTTTGCGCACAAACTTGAAACCTGTTCCTCTCAATGTGTCTTCCTTGATTGCTCATCATCTTATAGTGTCTACCTCTATCTTGAATCTCTTCGGATTTGTGTCTTTGTATCACATTATATTTAGTTTCATGAACATATCCTTTCATTCTCGAAAGTTTCCACATACTTTTCGCAACATATGTCTCCCTATGACTCTCCCATTTCAGATTATTATGCACCATAAATCACACTTCTTCATGTTTATATCCCTTAGCTCGTGGCATCATCCTCCTCACATTCCTCACCTCATCAGGATCCATCACTACCGACAACGATGGATATTATGGAGATGATTCCCCAATTGCATGATAGCATAGTCCCATCATTTACCAATGCGCATCCAATGACTAAGCGATCAAAGAACAACGTCACCCAACCGCTCAATTGTTTTTCCTATAACACCTCTTGTATTTTTCAAGAAATTGAACCTTCAATACAAAAAATACAACATTTTCAACAGACGGAGCAAAAAATGCATCAGTTGATAGGCATTTCCAACGGACGTCAACGGATGTCCTAGAATGATCAACGGTCGTAGATTCATTGCAATCTGTTGTAATTATGAATAGACGAGCAATGACACAATTCGATGCACTGATCCATTGAACCGCCATTGGAAACCCCCAAAAATCGGCCAACGGGTATCTGTTGCACAACGCAACGGATTTTCGTTGACAATGGCAATGGATGCCCGTTGAAATTGTATATTTAGAGGTTATCGTTGGAATATTTCAACATGCCTTTTAAACGGGTATCCGTTGAGGGTTCTAACGGATGTCCATTGAAAAAATCATTATTTAATGATCAAAATCAAGGCTTCTACCATGAAGCCATCAACAACAAATATATTTTCAAAAAAATTTCTTCTTCTTGAAATAGAGATATATATAGATCAGGAGAGTGATGTATGAAGAAAAGATCTCATAACTGAGGAAGTTACTCAAGAATTTTTACACAGATTGGAGCACCTCATGAATTTTGTGTCGATGCAACCTTTGTGTCAAGAACGCGATACAATGTTATTTCCCTGCAAAAGATGCAAAAACATGAAGTATCAAAATCAATAAATTGTTTGCAAACATCTTTACAAGGTGAGTTTCGCAGAGAATTACAAAATTTGATTATTTCACAACGAAAATTGTGGCGTTAAAGATATTGTGCAAGAAACACAAGAAATAGAAAGAAAATAAAGAAGTCGTTTATGAAACATCGACGACCAATCCATATGTGGAAATGGTGTCAGATGCTTTTCTTGGAGTTGTTGAACAACCGCATGAAGAGATAATCGAGGCACACCGATTTTTCAACCTATTGGATTCATTGAAACAACCTATATATGAATTTTGTCAAAAATGTCAGCCTCGTTTATCTTTGTTATCAAGAATGATGAGCTAAAAATAGATTACAATTTGCTAAAAACTGCATGGATTCATTTTGCAAAATCATGTGTGAATATTTACCGGAAAATAATCAAGCTTACGAGACATATTACGAAACAAAGAATATTTTAAAACATTTGGGAATACCATATGAGAAAATTGATGTTTGAAGAAACATATGCATGTTGTGTTGGGAAATGATAAAGATTTGTCGGAATGCAAATTTTGTGGTGTAAGCAGATTTTTTCAATAGAAATCATCTACACGTATCGTACAAAAAATGTTACATATGCTTAACAAACAGGTTAAAAGGGCTATTTGAATCGAAAAAATTGTTGCGGCAATGAGATGGCACACAGAACACTCTACGAGCGAAGGGATAATGCAACATCCATCGGATGGTAAGACTTGGAAAGATTTCAAGGAAATATTTCCTGAGTTCGTGTATGAAACGAGAAATGTTTCTGATGTTGTTGATTCTAGGACCAGAACATCCGAAAAAAAGTTTTGATGTCTTTTGCATCCATTGATACACGAAACATTCACGATGTGCTATGCAGAATTAGCATATTTTCAAGAGATATATGTTCAAGAAATTTTAAAAGGGATGACATGAAATTAAAGAAAAATAATATCTCTGAAGTATTATGCTCATTGGAAAAAGTTTTTCCTCCTTCCTTCTTCGATGTCATGGAATATTTGCCAATACATTTAACAGATGAGGCAATACTCGGTGGGCCAATTCAATTCAGATGGATGTATCCTTTCGAAATGTTTTTCTTTCATCTAAATAAAAAAATCAAAAAATAAAGCAGTAGTTGAAGGATCTTTTGTTAAACAATCCTTGTTGGAAGAAATCACATATTTCAGCACATTTTATTTCGAGTCACATATTCCGACAAAACAAAGACGCTCAGTGAAATAATAATAAATATTATCTAATCATTTCATTTTCAGGTGCAAGATTGATGTGGATAATGTTTGGAAACATACGAACAACATCATCCAAGGATCGCTACAAGATCGACTATACTATTCTTAGCAGGTGATGCCAAAAGTGATACGCTGTCGATGGTGGTGTACTGTAAGTAATTTTATATATAAAATTTAAATTTTTATATTATTATTTACTTTTATCTATAAACTAATTTATTGCAATTTATTTTTTTTAATGCGCATATAGATGGCGGAAGAAGGATACATCGCGCATCTACACAACTTGGATGCATGACATGCAAGTCTGGTTGCGTTTGATGTTGAACAATGCCAAGCGCAACTTTAACAAGAACAATGTCAAACAAACCTAGGCAACGAACGAGGTATTCAACCAAATCGTCCAACATTGGGAGTCCGATGACTTCAAGGTCAAGAGCGAGAAGGCCAAGAAATGTCGGTACGACGAGAAGGTTTCCGGAGATGGTCCGCATCGCCATACTTCGAGATCAAAATTATTCTCGAAACAAAAGAAAGAATTGGTAAAATTTATTTTAATTCACTAATATAATTTTATTGTTATATAAAATTATTATATAATTATCTTATTATAGTGTTACAGATGCAGAGAATGGGAAGACAACTGACTCTTCTTGAGCTGGTTGTAGAAACCCACGCCAAGAAGAAGTCTGTTTTCGGGGAAGAGAGCGCGGACCCAAATTTATCGACCTTCAGGCAAAACAGACCATGAAAGCTATGACAGAGAAGCTCACACGGTAATTGATGCGTATTAGAGTTAAATATAAATAACCTAATCTACCCGCAAGTGCACGACAAGTGTGTAGTATTTTAGGTGTCGATCCCACAGAGACTACGCAACACTACCTAAACCCGAACTACGAATCAAACTTGCTAACGAAAGAATGTGGATGAAGAATGAAATACTAAAAGTAAATAAACTACTTGGGTTCTAACGATAAGACAAACGTCCTAGGAATCCAGTTTCACCACAAGACTACCGAAACCGGCGATCAACCTATCTATCATGCAATCCCAGTTAAAGCTATCTAAGGCAGACGGTCCTAACATGATATCTACCCTCTCTCAAGGCATAGACACGT
>CM071875.1:1979067-1998381 GCA_036759665.1 Gynandropsis gynandra
GGCGGATTCTCAACCACATCACCGTTGCACACAGAAATAGCATTCACGTACTCTCTCGGGTTAAGATCGGGCTTACCGGGAAGTTGTCCGGGATTCTGAGAGGATGAGGCAGCCTGTTGTGCTATGGAGTTTTCCAACATCTTCACATGTGTACTCAGAGACTCCATCTGAGATTTAAGCTCACTAATCGCTGTCCCCACTTCTGCGTCGAATTTGGCTTGTTGCTGCTTCTGCTTCTTCTGTTGCTGCTCCTGCTTCTTCATAAATTCGAGCAATACCCCCTCTAGGTTTGATGAAACAGATTGAGAGGGTTGAGGGGCTTGCAGAGCTTGCTGTGCTTGCTGGAATTGCTGGTTGTTTTGCTGAAAATTATTCTGCCTTTGTGGAAACTCCGAATACCTTACCGGTTGAGTCGTTCGGTATGACAAGTTCGGGTGATTCCTCCAATTCGGGCTAGTATTAAATGATTTAATTCAATAAAAACGTTGTTTATAATTCTTGCGTAGTTTAATCCTGATTTTATTAAAATTGATTATTATTTCTCGGTACAGCAAATATTTAAATGTTTGAAACTATTTATATTTTATTTTGAAATAAATTAAATAATTATTTCATCTTTAATTCTCCTTTGAAATTATTTATTTTTTGTTTGGAAATAAATTAAACAATTATGTATTTTTAAAATTTACAAAAAAGTAGTTCTATTTTCTTTAAAAATAATATAAAAAATTAATGATATTTTATATAGAATATAAAAACATAAAATATAAGAAATGTTTTACAAATATTTTTTATTTAATTTCTAGACAGAGAATTCGTATAAAAATATTTGAAATGTATTTGGGACTGTCTGGAACGAATATTAAAAATATATCTCTAAATCATTCGCAAATTTACAGATAAATAGTCTATAATGAACAAGACCAAATAAATATATATTGTAATTATATCCCTAAAATGGATATAGTAATTGACGTGACACAATTATTATTCATCCCCTATTTTGAGGAAATGGTATTTGGGATGGTTTCGGGATGGATACTATTCATCCCTAAATTCAAAATAGTTTAAGGATGAATGGTATATGTTTTGTCCTTACTGTCTCCAAACCACATATATATTTATTCAGAACAAATATATTTACTACCATGATCATCTTCTCTTGTAGGCATTGCCTCTCATGCTATAGCGAGTTTAACCCAAATGAAAAAGATTTTAGATATTTTCAAGTCTTTTTTCAAAAAAAGTTACTTTACCTTTGTAATATTCAATTTTTTTTCTTCGATTTTAAATTTTCATGAAATAAATATTTTAACATTAATTTATATCAAATCATCCATACATTATAAACTTCTTAAAATATATATAAACTAGCTAATATTAATATTTATTTGTGAAAACAAACTACAAAAATTTATACAAAAGTGTGAGAAATTATTTGTAATAATTTTGGATAAGATTATATAATAATTATTTATATATAAAATGAAATATTTTAAATTATACATTTTATTTTCTTAACGTTTTAAAATTTTAAAATATTATTTTATTTATATTAACAATAAAATTAAGTGATTATTATTCTCTCTACATTAATGAGAAAGAGAAACTGAAAGGAACCATACGAGAAGGTAACTGGAAGGACTTATCACACAAATCCATAATCCGAACGATTTTCAATTTAGTTTTAAATAGTTATTCAATATAAATAATTCTAATGAATTTATGAGATAAAAAACATTAAATAATAGAAACTCTACCGACAACCATATCAAAAAGCTTTTTACATAAATCGATACGCTCAGGCAGTGTTGTAAAAATCGTTGGGCGCTAGTCAGACGGTCTATCAATGCCTAACGACTAGTCGAATTAGTCTGTAACTAGTCGACGACTAATCGATTTTCGTTATTTTTACTTTTTTATAACTCGATTTTCAATGTTATACAATATATATATATATATATAAAAATATCATTTATAAAATATAAAATCATAACATAAATACATACAAAACTAACATATAACATAACAAAAGATCATATATAAAATAATAATAACAATAATAAATTATAAAAATAAAAATAAATGAAATATTTTTTAAAAAAATATATGTATTATTAATATATTAATATTTAAAATGGTAGTATTTGGCCATAACTTCTCAAATCTTCCATCTTCCAGCACGTGGTTGTGCCCCATTTTTTATGATTTGAAAGCCTTGGTCCTCGTGTCTTTCTTTTTTCATTTTTACCATTTTTTTCGGACATTTTGTTTCACCATTTGCAGATGTGAAAGGCAGAAAGCAACACCAGAGAGAAAGGAATGGAAGGTGTGACACGGTGGTGGTGATGGTTTGGGTGGACTATATGTGGCACGACGGTGGTGAGAAGAGCCCTAAAAAGAATAAAGGGTTTCATCCGTTGTATGAGCGGAGATTTTCCGGTGCTGGAAAAGCGAAGTGGTTTACACGCCCATGGAGCTCTCAAACTCAGGATTTACCGATGAAACCCTAACAAACCCAAAACCTTTCTTCAGCCTTACCACGTACGCTCGATGGATCTCTTTTCTGGTAATTTTTTTTCTGTAAATAAGCCGCCTGGACGGCGATTTTCGCGGAATCGGCCGCCACCCGCTCGGGCATTGAGTGTGCCCGCTCGGGTGCGGCTAGGGCAAGTCGTGCGAACTGTGTACTGGAGTGCATGCCCGATCGGGCATGGTATGTGCGCTCGCTCGGGCACAAGGCAAATGGTCGGGCATGTCTTGCCCGAGTCGTGCAGAAATGCGCACACAATTGGCCGTAGGTTTTGCCCGGTCGTGCAAGGGTTGTGC
Source organism: Gynandropsis gynandra (assembly GCA_036759665.1). Taxonomy (NCBI): domain Eukaryota; kingdom Viridiplantae; phylum Streptophyta; class Magnoliopsida; order Brassicales; family Cleomaceae; genus Gynandropsis; species Gynandropsis gynandra. The sequence continues at coordinate 1,981,897 of CM071875.1, forward strand.
CCGACCAGGTGGAGGCTTTCCATGCTCAATCTCGTCCCGTTTGTCCCGTGTTGATCCTCGAAGTTGTTCCTTAGCTCCGTGCATGTCCTTTTAGCTCCAAAATGATCCAAATACGTGTAAAGACCTGTACTGTAAGAACAACACGAAAACAAGTAAAACGGAAACGAAATCATACGTAAAACATCACATATATATAAAAAACGTCTCCTAAATCGTGCAAGAAATACGTATGAAAACGAGATGATCAGTAATCACAAGCATGTGGTTCAACTCCCGACGATCTCAATCCTTTACAAAAGGATAAAATTTATTCAGAGGTAAATAATAAGATTATTGTTTGTACGGTCTCGGTTCGCTCCAAAAAGATATCGTCAAGGATGCCACGACGGTACTCTCGTGGTTCAAGAGAGTTACACGCAAGAATGACCTATTGAGCATCTAGAAACCACACTTTAGGTAACGCAATCAGAGCTTCCAGAAACTGGAGCAAAGATGCATCACATGGAGAGCATTATCAAATTTCTTACCGATTGAGTGCATCAACCACCAGAACCGACGGGAGAAACAACACCGAGACAAAATCCGATAATTAGCTTTGATGTAACTCCTTCACGAGATGTTGGCGATCACTTGGACAAAGATGGCGCTACTAACTTAGATGATTTTTAATTTATGTTTTAAATTTTTATAAACTTTTTAAGTATTTTTTTTTAAATTTTTTTAAAATTTTTTAAAGTTTTTAAATTTTTTTCGTTACGTTTTCAAGAGATGCTCGTTGATATTTTTTCAAAATTTCAACGGGCATCTGTTAGAAATGAAAAATTCCCACCATTTTGCAACAAATATCCGTTAACATTTCCTGCCATTTTGCCAATGGGTATCCGTTGAAAACTTTTAACTTCCATCATTTTTATTTTCAACGGGTGGACAACGGATATCCGTTACAAAATGGTTATCCATTGGACATTTGTAACGGCCATTCGTAACAGGTTCTAACGGATATATCCATTACAATCCTGTTGAAAACAGTCAACGGATATGTTCTGTTGCACTTCCTTTGCAAATCGCCATGAATGCGAATTTTCAATGATCGATTCGCAACGACTTAGAATCCGTTGGAAATGGTCGTTTCCAACGGAAGTAGCCATTTACAACGGATATATTCGTTGGAAACGACCTTTTGTTGTAGTGCTTCAATAGCCACAGAGGTACTGAAATATCCACCATGGCATCGTGCAATGAGTGATGAGTTTGATGCTCTTATTCACAACAACACCTAGGAGATGGTCTCATCGGAANNGAGTTTCACAACATTATTTGATATGATCCTAGATCGATGTTTTATTTTTAGGAGGATGAATTTGGAATGAAACCCACTAGCAACCCAATAGTTGAACCTATAACTTGTCTTCCCGAAGAAAAAACATTCTAAACCCAGACTACAACCCCACTAGATAACCTCAAATATCGCGAATGATGCCACAACACTTGTGATCTAGTGTTGATAAGTCGAAGAACAATTTGAAATCTCTCTAAGAGTTCGATAGCTAAATCTCTAGAATTAGTAAGGAAAAAACATAACTTTATTTATAAAAACTTAGGTTTTAGTGTCATACAAAGGGTATTATATTTACAGGGACCAAATAATAATAATAATAATAATAATAATAATAATAATAATAATAATAATAATAATAATAATAATAATAAAAGAATAAAATAAACTTAAAAAAATCGGTAAAATCGTTCGGTCGAACGACATGATCATTTGGTCGAGTGTTGCATAAGTATTAAACCTAAACCTAAAATAAAAAACTAATAAAAATTGTTTAGATAAAACATTCATGTTAAGCGTTTCTTGCTCTAGCCTGATGTAAGATCTTTTAGAGGTTGAGCATGAATAGAGATAGATCGATAGATTAAAATAGAGACTAAGAGAAGAATAAGCTGTAAAAATAAAAAAGAAAAATATTAGAGAATAATACTTCTTTATTTTGTGTAATTCGATAACAAAGGTATGAACATCTATTTATACAAAATTCAAAACGTCTAGAACAAAAATAAATGAAGGAATCAAATTGACATAATTTTGTACAAATTATGGAGTGGAATATGGTTGTTTCCTTCTTTCAATTCAATGAAATGTGACTTGATTCTGAACTATCTTCATTATTTAATTTGGAGTGTGCACACATTCCTTATCTCTTAAAAAGGCTTCATATCAATATGTAATCAATTCACAATCTTCTTTCCTTAATTAGAAGATTGCACAAGCTTCATATCTCCTATTGATAGCTCATCAGATATTTTATCATATAGCTTATCCACTTATTGGATGAACCATTAAGGCATGCCTCATTTAAAAAACCTTTTCCAATAAAACCAAATGGGAAAAAACTTGGAAAAGGAAAAAGAGTGCATGCTTCTGATTCATTGATGTGATCAACAAAGCTTGTTTTACACGCGAGTTGATGAATATACAATAGTTCGATTCAGATTTGGAGCTTCTTGCATATTCTTTCGCTTATTGCCTTTGTGAATATGTCTGTGAGTTTATCTGAGCTTCTAGTATAGCTGGTGGAGATGATTCCATTTTTTATCATTTGACGGATGAAATGATAATCAACTTCAATATACTTCTTTCTCTCATGGAAGACTGAATTTGCAACAATATGTATAACTGTTTGATTATCGCAATTTAGGGGAATCGCTTGAGTGATGAGGATACCAGGATCTTAAAATATTTCCTTGATCCAAATAAGCTCACATATTGTGCTCGCCATAGCTCTATATTCTGCCTCCGAACTTGACCTAGAAACCATTGATTGCTTCTTCCTACGCCAAGTGACAAGATTGCCTCCAACAAAGGTACAAAAACCTGTAGTTGACTTCTTATCAAGCTGATCTCCAATCTAATCAGCATCACAATATTCCACAACGTTCATGTGCCCATTATTCTCCATTTGTATACCTTTGCAAGGAGTTCCTTTTAGATATCTCAAAATCCTTTCGACCATGCCTCAATCTTGCTTTGTAGGTGAATGCATGTGTTGACTAATCTGATTCACAGCAAAACACAATTTATGGTGAGTAATTGTGAGGTAGATAAACTTACCCACGACTCATTGGTAGCGCCCTTTGTCTTCGAATTGTTCCCCTTGATTTTTATCTTTAAACTTCTCTTTTATTAGTGTGCTTGCTAGTTTTGCTCCAAGCTTTCATGTCTGTTTCAGAAGATCAAGTGTATATTTACATTGAGATAAAAATAAACCATTAGATTAACATGTTACTTCTATTCCAAAAAAAATACTTAAGTTCACCTAAGTCCTTGATGTGTAATGTGTTTTTGAGAAACAACTTCGTGTTTTTAATTCCTTTTACATCATTACTTGAGATGATAATATCATCAACATATACTAAAAGAATGATGGTACCTATTTCCCCTTGAATTGAAAATAGGGAGTGATCTGTTTCACTTCATGTAAAGTCATAAGTGAATAGAGAATCATTTAATTTGTTATACCAAACTCGAGGTGATTGCTTGAGTTCGTAAAGATTCTTCTTTAACTTGCACACTTTACCACTTTCTATGTGAATCTAGGAGGAGGAGCCAAGTAGATCTCTTCATCTAAATCTCCTTGAAGAAATGTGTTTTTGACATCCATCTTCCACAGATTTCATTTAAGTTACTACCATCAGAAAGAATAATATGGATCGTATGTAACTTAGCTACAGGCACAAATATTTCTGTGTAGTCCTTCTCATAGGTTTGTGTAAACCACTTAGCCACAAGAAGCGCTTTGTATCATTTGATTCCACCGTTGCTATGGTACTTGATCTTGTACACCCTCTTGCACCTCATGGTTTTCTTGTTCTTTGGTATATCAACCAATTCCCAAGTATTGTTCTTTTTAAGCGCTTAAATCTCTTCGATCATAGCATCTTTCCATCCATTTTTCATGTTGGCTTCTTCAAAGCTTGGTTGTTCTTGTTCCTGATCAATTTTGCTCCAAAATGCTTGAAAATGAGTTGGGATGTGAGATATAGCAAAATATTGTTGAATAGGGTGAGCAACAACAAGGCCATTGTGGTATACTCCTTTAGTTGTCCATTTTGAAGCAGGAAACTTTAGTCTTTCACTTCTTCGAAGTTTGGTAGCTTGAGAAACTTGTGGTTGCTCCATTTCTTCCTGATTGTGCTATGTTTATTGAATCACTTGAGGAGTTTGTTGGAGAAACTTCAATCTATCATTTTTAGGAAGTTTGATTACTTGAGGAACTTTTTGTTGCTCCACTTCTTCCTGATCATACTCTGTTTTGGCTACAGGTTTAACTTCTTGCGTTTGTGATTTGCTTGGCTCTGTTTCGTGTTCAAAATCACTTTCATGGTGATCTAATTCTATTGTTTTGGCTTCCCATCTCTCCGGAGGATCTTCATTACTTTCTTTAAGGTTTATCTCAACGTTTTCTTGCATTGACGTGTTTTCTGCAGGTTTACGGTCTGCAACAATAGATTCAATAGTATAATTTAATGTATACATAAGGGTATGGAGAGTCAAAATGATATTTGAGGGTGTGGCAAGGTTCTCCATATCTTCCCAATTTTCTTGCTCATAATGCCCTTTATCTTTATCAAATTTGATTTCTCGTGATACTCTGACCCTTCTTGTTTGAGGATGATAGCATTTGTATTCTTTTTGTGTTGTAGAGTACCAAATGAACATGCACGTGATGCTCTTTGGTTCTAGCTTGTTTCTCTCCCCCTCATCTACAAACACTCCAAAAAACCTTTAACTAAATGATATCAAGTTTGAAAAGTTGTTAAGTACCTCATATGGTGCCTTGTCATTTAGGCACTTTGTGGGAGTTCGATTGATCCAGTGACATGTGGTAATGACAACATCTCCTTAGTACTGCTTTGGCACATTCCTATAGAATATCATTGTTCGTGTGACTTCCATTAGATGACGGTTTTTCTTCTCGGTTACTCCATTCTATTGTCGAGTGTAAGCGCAAGATGTATGGTGGACAATGCCATGATACTCAAGATATTCTTTGAATTGATTGCTAGTATATTCTCCTCCATTATCTATTCGAATAATTTTTAGCTTGGCTTCATATTGAGTTTTCAAAAATCTATGAAACTTATCAAATATCTCAAAAACTGCACTTTTGGACAAGAGTAAGTAAATCCATGTGTATTTTGATTTTTCATTAACAATAGAAACAAAATACTACTTGTTATCTCGTGTGTGAAATGGTGAAGTCCAAACATCATAATGAACAAGATCAAAGCATTCATTATATTTTGTCTTTGAATCTGGGAAAACAGTTCGACAGTGTTTACCTATGATACAAGCCTTACAAATTTTATTATCAAGCTGAATATTTGGAAGTAAAATATTATGTGCCTTGTGATGAGGATGCCCTAGTCTAGCATATCATATAGAACACAAAGCTTTATTTGATGCAAAATTAAAATTAAACTCATAGAAAGTAGAGGAATCGAAGTGCTCCAAAATGTAAAGGTCGTCAGTAAACCTCCTCCGATGATTCTCTTTGTCTTAATATCCTGAATCCAAAACTTGTTAGACTCAAAATAAACTAAGAAGTTGAGATCTTGAACAAATTTATGAACAGATAGTAAGTTATTCAAGAATTCGGGAATATAAAGAGCCGAAGACGATTTATCTAGCACCTTATGGTTTCATATGCCTTTAATAGGTACACTTAGGCCATTTGCAATTGAAATAGAACCGAAATACGGTTTTATATCATCTAATAAATCTGAATTATTAATCATATGATTTGTTACACCAGAATCTATAATGATTTTATGTTTAAGAAGAGATATGTTACCAAACTCAGATTTACTTGTTGTTGCTAGGCCAGACCGTTGGACAAGTTTAAGGATTTCCTTAATTTCCACATTGAGAGCATGAGTTTGACCAATTTTTGTCTAGAGGGTTGTCAGATGAACAGCTTCTCTCGATTGGTTTTGCTCCATTGTGCATGGTTTTGTATATGTGTGAAGAATCCAACACATTTCTCCTTAGTGTGGCCCTTCTTTTTGCAATGTTCACACCATTTGACTTTCCTTTCGGTTCTTGTGTTGTTGCGGCTATAGTGAGAAATTTCACTCGAAACTCTATGAAAGAGCCGAGTAGATCCTTCTTTCTTTTAGAGCATCATACACACTTCGTTGAATTCTGGAAATGGATTTTGACGAAGGATGTGACTGATAAGATCATTGAAATATATGTTCAGGGATTGGAGTAACTCGAACACTTGGTCTTGATTCTCACGATCGGTTATTTAATTTCGATCAACCATGAATGGATGCAGCTCGCCTAGTTTAGCTCTATGATCCTTGAAATCTCCAAGGTGGTGATTGAAAGGATTGTTGTCTTGCTACAAACGGCTCAAGGCCTTCTTGAGTTCGAAAACTCTTGCAACATTGGACATGTTGCCGTAAATTTTTTTCAACTCGTCCCAAAGAGGTTGAGCATTCTCCCTATGCCCATAAGCACAGAGAATATGGGGAGTGAGTGAATTATGATGGAGCATCAAGGCATTCAAGGTTTATTGGTGTGCTTGTTCTGAGGATTGCTCAGCGTCAGGTTACTCCACTGGTGCTTTGAACATATTTCCATAGCCCCCTGCTACCAAGATTGGTTTTGGCTAGAAAGGACCATATATCATATAGTTGTCTCCATTGAAGACGATCACAATACCTCCTTTATATTATGTGGCCATGGAAAAACAAAATAGTGTTTGAAAGATTGAGAACGAACACAGAAGAAAAGAAACAAAAAAAAATGATGCGAAAGATTATGCTCGTTGCTCTGATACCATAAAAGACTTTTAGAGGTTGAGCACGATAGAGATCGATAGATTAATGTATATTTTAAGAGAATAATAAGTTGTAATGTAATTCAATTACAAAGGTATGGACATCTATTTATACACAATTTAAAACATCTTGAACAAGAATAAAGGAAAAATCAAATCGATATAATTATGTACAAATTAAGGAGTAGAATGTGGTTGTTTTCTTTTTTGATTGTAATGGTAAACGATTTGATTCTGAACTATATTCTTTCCTTAATTAGGAAATTGCACACACTCCTTATCTCATAAATTGGCTTCAGATCAATATGTAATCGATGCACAATCTTTTTTTCCTTAATTAGGAGATTGCACAAGCTCCATATTTCCTATTGATAGCTCATCAGATAGTTTATCATATAGCTTATCCACTATTTTTGACACGATACTCGTGTTTCTTGCTCCTTTCGGTCTCTTCTCCTTGTAGGAACCTCTTATAGTACTTCTTAAACGTTTTTTAGTGTCATCGTGGGGTCTTTAGCCATCCTTTTATGCCTAATTATGTGAACATATCTTGAAACTCTTTTGCTTTGCTTCTCATTGCCTGTCCTTGAGCGAACAATTCTTGAAAATCCTTGGCCTTGTCCCTCGTTCTTTGTCCTCATGCAACTTATGGAGGATCCAATATCTCGTTCACATCATTCTCCCTTCTTTAAAAAGATTTATCCTTAAATCTAGACCTTCAATTTGGCAAAACGTTAGGATGTGTGCATTTGCAAACTCTAAAAGGCCCATCTCCTTGCATTCGAAGTTGTGATTTTTGCCTTTGTATGAGCTTTTTTGTATGCATATACACCTAAACTTCATTCATCTCTCTATCATACCAAATCTAGTCCCTTTGCTTTACATGGTGGATCCTTCTTCCAAAAAAATATCTCGAGAACCCTACAATGAATTAAGAACAAAACTAGACACCTTTTGTACGCGTAAACACATTCATCAGTTGAGGTATAAAGATCGCGTTCTCTCTCACACACAAGGAAAGAAACGTTATTCCCACGAGTGTGCTATCATATGCCTTTGTTTGGATTTCTCTTAAGATCTCATGGTCACTCAGATGCTCACACCTCTTTTCCTTTTGTAATTTCTCATTCATGTCGCATAATTCCAATACTTGTTGCATTGCAAGTGATTCGTCCTTTGTTGCCTAATGTTCCTCACAACTTCTATCCGCATTGTGAAGCCTATGATCATCCTCTTACACCACAACATCGTCTGGTCCTATCACATGTTCACCATCTGCCTATGTCAACATTAATCGTGGGTTAGGACACTCTTTGGTGTAGTGACCTCGACCCTAACATTCAAGACATATAATGTCACGGTTATATATAGGGTTTTGTTGGTACCTTGTGCTCTTGGTCTGGATGTATCTTTATAGGAGTTCTCTATGCTTTGGCTCCCTTGAACAAATCATTGTGGATATTGATTTGCCTCTCTACGATAATAAGAAGGTGCATATCAATGTCTCATCAGTCCACACATTTCATCTTACGTCACCATTAGTTTCTTTTCATACCATCGACGTTAACGAGTGTACTCGACCCATCATGCAAGCGTATTCTTAATGACTTTTCATCGAAACTAGCTTTACTTTTGTGAGTTTTGAATATTGATGGAAATTAGAAAATCATCTCTTTTTCCTCTCCCACTCTAAGTATGCTCCCACATTGCTTCATCCAATGAAGATAGGAATCTCCATCTTGATGTCATCACCGATTCAATCTCTCGTATGTTGGTTGCACCTCATGGGAAGATCATACTCCTTGTCTAGAACTCTAGCTTACTCATCCTCATCCATGTCTAGAAGGTTTGAATTACGATTTGTATTTGGTCTTCTCTGTGGTTATGCTACAGGTGTTGTTGCTTCCATCTGACCAAGTCGTTGGTTGAATTCTTACCTTAAGCGCCCAACAATTGCATCATGGTGGTTCTCTCATCATCAAGGGCTTCATCGCGATGAATAAAAAAAGTAGACATTAAAAAATTGAAACAAAAGAAATAAAATAAATGAAGATGAACAAAGCTCACAAACTCTCATAAACAATCTTTTCTCAATCACTCGTCTTCCTTTTCCTCGACTTCTTCTCTTCTATTTAGTTCAGAACTCAAAACAAATTCTAAGTTAATTATATCAAATAGATCTGGACATCTTAGTGATTAAGCTAAGTTTCATATGCTATTATGCTTCTAGTTCTATTCAAGGACTCTTTTTATTTCTCTTCTACCATTCCTTTTTTTGTTATTGGGTTTTTATCAATTTCTATTCTTCTTTCTTTTTTTATCTTTTTCTTTTTACCTTTCTTCCTTTTTCTTTTTTTTTTCTTGTTCTTTCTTTTCTCCTTTGCTTCCTTTTTCGACTTTTTTATATTTTGTTTCTTCCTTTTTTATTTTTACTTTTTTTGTTTTCTTTTTTTTTTCTTGTAAAAAACCTAAACAAACTAAACCGAATGAAGCTAAAAATAACTAGAATAAATAAAATAATAATGGAAAATGGAATAAATTAAGCTAACTTAATAAAAAAAACTTAGTTAAATCGTTCGGTCAAGCAATCGGATCGCTCGGTCGAGCGTCGCATAAGTCTTAACCTTAAAAACTGGAAAAAAATAAATATGGATAAGAAAAACGCTCGATGCGAGCGTTTCTTGCTCTGGCCGAGCACCTTGGTAGAGCAAAAATTTGCACTAACCGAACATTGTCTGATGCCTCTATTTCTTGCTCTTTCGGCCTCCTCTCCTTGTAGGGACCTCTTATAGTCTTTCTTGAATGTTCTTGGCTCTCATCGTGGGGTCTTTCACCATCCTTTCATGCTCAATTGGGGAACACATCTTGAAACTCCTTGGTCTTGTCCCTCGTTATTTGTCTTCGTGCAACTTGGGGAGTGTCCAAGATCTCATTCACATAATTGTTGGATGTAAATGGATATTTTGCATTAAGCGAAATCGTGATGGCTCAGATGATCGGTTCAAGTCTCGCCTGGTTTCCAAGGGTTTTCATCAAATTTTGGGATTAGGTTTTCATGAGACATTCAATCATGTTGTCAAAGCCACCACCATTCGATTAGTTCTTAGTCTTGTGGTTTTTTTATGGATGGTCTATACAACAGTTGAATGTCAATAATTTCTTCTTTAAAAAGATCTCATTGAGGAAGTTTTCATGTCACAACCACGAGACTTTTAGAACAAAGACAATCCTCGTCTGGTTTGCAAACTCGAGAAAGCAATATGTGGTGTTAAGTAGGAACCATGTGCATGGTTTTCTTAGCTACGACAGTTTCTTGAGTCTCGAGGTTTTGCCAACTCTCTTGTCAATTCACTATTTCTTCTTCGATTAAGAGGTTCTCGGTTGTTCATTATTGTCTATGTTGATGATCTTATTATCACAAAAATCTCTACCATACATGTTCAAGATTTCATCGACATGATTACAGCACGGTTTTCTCTAAAAGATCTTGGTGATTTTCATTATTTTTTGGGCAGTGGAGTAACATGGACTTCTAGCGGTCTCCTCCTCACGCAACGGAAGTACATTCAAGATCTTATATATTGTGCAAATATGGCATCATCGAAACCAATCTCTACATTTATGATTTCATCCACTCGACTCAAACTAACTTCGGGGGAGCCTATTGAGGATCCTACAAAGTATTGTATGATTATTGTGAGTCTGCAATATTTGTCTCTCACAAGCCCTTATACCAAATTTGTAGTCAAGCGTCTATCCCAATTAATGCATGCGCCGACATATGAGCATTGGCTAATAACAAAGTAAGTTATGATAACTCCCCAAGAATTTCAATTGCGCTTATATTCATCACTGTAGGAATTGGGTTCAAGCTTGGGCCCCCTCAAGCTGACTACTTTACTAGCTTAACTCGCCCACTTAGAGCAGATGGAGATTCTCAGACGGCTTGGCTTAGTCCAGTCTGGATCCATCCTAAACCAACGGTTCAAAGGGGCTTCGATTTTGCTGAAAGAAGGACTTCGTTGAAAAAGTTATTGATTACACGTACTTGTCCATATTACTGGACCCACTGACGCTTTTTCCAAAGCTGCTCCCATTCTTCAAAGCCCGACAGCAGAGTCAACCGGTCGGTTCATGAGTTGCACCCCAGAACAAAGCCCCTACTCCCGAGAGGTCCAAACGGACTTTCGTGAATTAGAGTGATCCCCCGTTGGATTCGGGGTGGACCCTTTCACTCTATTTATTATATATGCTTAGCACCGAGTTTGTTTACTCAACCGACTAAGCGGACTAGGAAGCGGCTAGGCAATCTCGACGCCTGGGAAAGGGCACAGGGGCTTGGCTGGCTGGGACCTCCGACCAAGGTAGAAAGATTATCGACTGAAGGATTTTTCCAAGAGGATATCTTTCCTAGTTATATGATGAATAACCCTTTCTTATGTTTTTCGCCTTTCTTTAAAACAATCAAGGAACTTTAGGGGACGGAGAAGGAGTCCTCAACCCGCAACATAGTTGCTCTTTGAATTCCATCTTTCGCTTGGGAGATACCAAGATGGGACTCGTGACAAAGTTATATTACTTTTTACCACCAATTAGGTTACTTTTTACGTCTTCAATGATGTTGATCGGAGGATGATCATGATGATTTTTCATCCATAGGCATATATATTGTATATCTTGGACGACATACCATGTTTTGTCATCTAAGAAACAAAATGGCCTTGCAACGCGTTCCTCTAAAGATGTTGAATATCATTCAATTGCTGCCATGTCTGCAAAAATATATTGGGTTTGCAATCTCCTTTCGAAACTAAGGAAAACATCTGACTCTACACCAGTGATCTACTACGACAACATTATGATTGCATACTTATCCGCCAATCCTCTCATTCACTCGTGTATAAAGCATTTGGCCTTATATTCTCACCTCGTTGAAGTCAGTTCTGTAGGGTTGATTTTAATTGCGGAAACGTGTTTTTATCAACCTGAATTTTAGATCTAGTCATGTTCGGATTAGTTTTTCACGGATATTCAACGATAAACAATTTACAGAAACAATTTCGTAATACCTGTCGTTGAATGTGTTGTCGTCGGATGCGAGACTTGATAGCACAAGTCCTCTACGTGTATCCGCGCCGAGATCGGAATTGCTTTGATGTGGAAATCGGAAGAACGAAAAACTATTTTCATTCTTCGGTTTTTCTTTTCTGACGGCTAGGGTTTCTAGGTTTAGAATTCTATGTTAACGAAAACTCGTTTTCGTTCTTTAAATAATTATTAAGACTTCTTAATAATTGCAACTAAACCCTCAACTATCCAATATTACATATTAGGCATAGGACTTTCAATCTCCCACTTGCGTTTACGTAATATTTCAAATAGTCGAAGTACATGTATCTCCATACAAATACTTGCCCGTACATCTTATGTACTAACCCAAAAGAAAAACAAATACAATTATATTCTTCGGTGCTAGCGGATGAATATAACTATATCCCACACTGATTGTCTAACAATCATAAGCAGATACCGAGACACTCGTATGCGTGTGACCTCGTAGGTTCATCACTAAACTGGTAGTCAATTAGTCTTACTAATTAACTAATCGAGGTTGGCGTCTATCAACACTCCTCAACGACCAGATAGTGTGAAGTAACATCCTTACTCTGTAGAACCATGGTAGAAGGACAATATTATTATTTCCTTCCGTCTTTACAGCTCCGGATAATCCTAGGACATGGTCTAACTGTCAAGTCCTAATAGATTATCAACTATGTTTCATGCCTAACATAACTGACTGGTGAATGATCGCAAGAAACTCTTTTCTTCTCTCATTCAAATGCTAATATTCCAATCCTTCTAGAGAAATTCCTATTGACAGTTCAATGGTAATGTAACCATTAGGAATTCTCCCTTTGGGTCTGTTCAATGATCACATCTCTATGTGCATCATCCATACATGTGATTTAGTAAAAGAGATCTACTAATTTCTATCAAATAGAAACCATCACATCCATGTTGATCTATCCGGATTACTAACGTCCAATTAGTTATCCTATGATCAAGAACGATTTAGATTAAGTTTTACCAAAACTTGACTCTCTTTATCATGATCTCTATCATGATTACAAGTTTCTAAACTTAATCATGGACTCTATCATACTAGCTATGAAAATATGTACACACACATATATATATATATATATACAAATATCATCAAAATGATAAAATAATGCCATTCTATTTATTTATAAGTGTTCAAAATACAAGACATAAAATAGCTCTTAAATAGTTACAACAGTTGCACTATTTCTAGAACTAATTCCAGCATGCCATGTCTTTCAATCCAATCTTCAACTTGTGCTTGTCAAACTCATTTGAACCAAGCGCCTTTATGAGTGGATCTGTTGCATTCTCTTTTCCTTCTACCTTCTGGATTTGAACGTCCCCACGCTCAACGATTTCCCTTATTAGATGGTACTTCCGCAGAACATGCTTTGATCTTTTATGAGATCTTGGTTCCTTTGCCTGGGCTATTGCCCCGGTAGTATCACATAATAAAGGAACTGATTCCTTTATCGAAGGCACCACACCAAGTTCAGTTATGAAATTTCTCATCCAGACCGCTTCGTTAGCAGCTTCGCAAGCCGCTATGTATTCCGCTTCAGTAACCGAATCAGCTACAGTAGCTTGTTTGGAACTTTTCCAACACACTGCACCCCTATTGAGACAAAAGACATACCCCGATGTCGATCTGCTATCGTCCTTATTGGACATAAAGCTGGCATCCGTGAACCCTTCTAACTCTAAGTTAGAATCTCCATAAACGAGGAATTGGTCTCTAGACCTTCTCAAGTACTTGAGAATGGTTTTCACCAAATTCCAATGTTCCTCACCGGGATCTGCCTGATACCAACTCGCTACACTTAGCGCGAAGGCTACATCAGGCCTCGTACATGTCATGGAATACATGATGGCTCCCACTGCGCTAGCATATGGGATCCTACTCATGAGTTCTCTCTCTTCTTGTGTCTGAGGAAAATCCTCTTTGGAGAGAGTAATTCCAGTGCCTATCGGTAGATAGCCTCTCTTGGAATTTTCCATGTTATACCTCTTCATGATGGTATCAATGTACTGGGACTGCGATAGTCCAAGCAACCTCCTTGATCTATCTCTATAGATCTTTATTCCCAGAATATAGGTTGCTTCTCCCAGATCTTTCATGGAGAATTGTTCGGATAACCAGAACTTCGTCTCTTGCAACGCCGGAATGTCATTCCCCATGAGCAATATGTCATCCACATAAAGCACAAGGAAGACAACCGCGCTCCCACTAAACTTCTTGTACACACAAGGCTCTTCTTCGCATCTAACAAAGTTGAACTCTTCAACTGCCTTGTTAAAGCGAATGTTCCAGGTTCGAGAAGCTTGCTTGAGTCCATAAATGGACCTCTGAAGCTTGCATACCATATGACTTTGAGTTGGCGACGTGAAACCCTCAGGTTGAGTCATGAAGACTTCTTCCTGGAGCTCTCCGTTAAGGAAAGCTGTTTTCACGTCCATCTGCCAAATCTCATAGTCATGGAATGCCGCTATCGCAAGCAGAATCCGAATAGATTTGAGCCAGAATCCGATAGATTTGAGCATTGCCACAGGGGAGAACGTTTCTTCATAGTCAATCCCTTCTCGTTGACTATACCCCTTGGCAACTAGACGAGCTTTATAGGTCTCTACCTGCCTGTCTGCTCCAATCTTCCTCTTGTAAACCCATTTACAACCTATCGGTCTGAAAGCCTATGAAGAATCAACCAAAGTACATACTTTGTTGATCTTCATAGATTCCATCTCGGATTCCATGGCTCTTGTTAAAGCGAATGTTCCAGGTTCGAGAAGCTTGCTTGAGTCCATAAATGGACCTCTGAAGCTTTCATACCATATGAATTTAAGTTTGCGACGTGAAACCCTCAGGTTGAGTCATGAAGACTTCTTCCTGGAGCTCTCTGTTAAGGAAAGCTGTTTTCACGTCAATCTGCCAAATCTCATAGTCATAGTATGCCGCTATAGCAAGCAGAATCCGAATAGATTTGAGCATTGCCACAGGGGAGAACGTTTCTTCATAGTCAATCCCTTCTCGTTGACTATACCCCTTGGCAACTAGACGAGCTTTATAGCTCTCTACCTGCCCGTCTGCTCCAATCTTCCTCTTGTAAACCCATTTACAACCTATCGGTCTGGAAGCCTGTGAAGAATCAACCAAAGTCCATACTTTGTTGATCTTCATAGATTCCATCTCGGATTCCATGGCTTTCCACCATTTCTCAGAATCAGGGCCTTGTATAGCCTCTTGGAAAGTCAACGGGTCGTCATCTCTATGACCGACCACGTCCTCTTGCACCATCAGATTAAGTCTGTCAGGTGCACGTCGAGAACGTGTTGACCTTCTCAAGAAAGCCTGTGTAGCACGTTCAACCTGCGCTGGGATATCTCGTTGGGCTTGTTCCTGAACAGGTTCCTGAACTTGTTCCTGAACGGGCACTGTCACTTCAACATTTGAAGATGAAGCGCCGGAGCCTAACACTATATCACTCAGCCAAGAACGCTCATTTGACATCTCATGTCCATGAGCTTGTGTTGGCTCATCGGGTTCTTGAATCTCGTCAAGAACTACTTCCCCACCATGAATTTCTTCATCAAGGAATTCCCTTTCAAGAAAGGTTGCCGTTCTGGCCACAAACACTTTGTGTTCAGACTGGTGGTAGAAATAATATCTCATAGTTTCCTTGGGATAACCTGTGAACCTATATCTGTCAAACCTAGCATCAAGCTTGTCTGGCTGAAGTCTCTTAACGAAGGCCGGACATCCCCAAACCTTGATGTGTCTCAGGTTTGGCTTACGTCCTTTTCATATCTCATATGGTGTCTTCGAGACTGCTCTGTTGGGAACTTTGTTTAGCAGATAGGCAGCTGTTTCTAAAGCATAGCCCCATAAGTTCATTGGAAGATCAGTGAACCCCATCATGGATCTCACCATATCTAATAAGGTTCGATTTCTCCGTTCGGATACACCTATGTTGTGGTGTTCCGGGAGAAGTCCACTGAGACAAAATCCCATTTTGCCTTAGATAATCGACAAATTTATGACTAAGATATTCACCGTCCCGGTCAGATCTCAACACCTTGATACTCTTTCCGGATTGTTTCTCCACTTCACTGCGGAATCTCTTGAACATTTCAAAAGATTCGGATTTGTGTTTCATCAAGAACACAAATCCATATCTCGACATATCATTAGTGAATGTGATGAAGTACGAATATCCACCCCTGGCTTGAACCCTCATAGGTCCACATACATCAGTATGTATCAGTCCTAGGAGTTCTGTAGCTCTCTCTCCGGTTCCACTAAACGGAGATTTGTATCAGCCCTAGGAGTTCTGTAGCTCTTTCCCCGGTTCCACTAAACGGAGATTAGGTCATCTTACCAGTGAGACAGGACTCACAAGTTGCATAAGATTCATAATCGAAATGACCCAAAAGACCATCTTTATGCAACCTGTTTATCCTCTTCTCACCGATATGACCAAGTCTACAATGCCAAAGATACGTCTGTCTTTGACGATCATCTACCTTTCTCTTA
>CM071875.1:2021156-2032159 GCA_036759665.1 Gynandropsis gynandra
AGTTGAAGCCATTTCCTAAATGTTTTCCTTTTTTGTTTATTATTACAATATGTTACAGCGTAATTAAAAGAGATCTTAAAGAAATTGTAGTTTAAAAAGAAAAATAATGTAAGGAAATAAAAATTTTGAAATTAAACTTTGATTACATATTTTGCGTCATTTCGGTTTTTGTTCACCGCTTGAGTTTGACATGAAATCAGTTATAATTATATAATCAAAATCATAATTCATAAGATCTAAATATTGTAATATGCAAAAATAACGGATTGTAACGGATTTGTAAGCACTTTCAACGGGCACTAATCCGTTGGATACCATTTCAACGGGCAACCGTTAGAATTTGCAAAGGATGCCCGTTACAAAGGGCAACGGATGGCCGTTGAAATTGTTAATTTCGAGGTTCAGCGGTTTAAATAAATTCACGTGAACCCCCAACGGACATCCGTTGCAATTGCCAACGGATGCCCGTTGGAATGTTCAGTATTTAGATCAATACCAAAGAGTGCATCAAACCATCAATAACAAAAATATTTTCAACAAAGTATCGTCTTCTTCAAATCGAAATATATATAGATCGAGAGAGTGGATGTATAGAAGAAAAGATCCTATAACCGAAGAGATTACGCAAGAATTCTTACACGGATTGGACCAATTCATGAGTTTTGCATCGATACAGCCTTTGTGTCAAGAACACGGGACAATGTTATGTCCATGTAAAAGATGCAAAAACATGAAGTATCGAAGTCAAGAAATTGTTTGCGAACATCTTTATAAGGTGGGTTTCGTTGAAAATTATGAATTTTGGTTTTTTCTCGGCGAAAATTGCGGTGTTAGAGATATTATGCAAGATGCACAAGTAGAACGAAATTACGAAGTTATTTATGAAGCACCAACGACCAATCCATATGTGGAAATGGTGTCAGATGCTTTTCCTGGAGCTGTTAATGAACAAACGCATGAAAAGATGTCGAACATCGATGCACATCGATTCTTCAACCTATTGGATTCGGCGAAACAACCTATATATGAAGGTTGTCATGAAGGTCAGTCGTGCTTATCTTTCTCTTCAACATTGATGAGTATTAAACAGACTACAATGTGGCTGAAAATTGCATGGATTCATTTTGCAAAACAATGCGGGAATATTTATCGAAAAATAATCAAGCTCTTGAGACATACTACGAAACAAAGAATGTGTTAAAAAATTTGGGAATGCCACATGAGAAAATTGATGTTTGTAGAAACAATTGCATATTGATTTGGGAAAATGAAAAAGCCTTGTTGGAATGCAAGTTTTGCAGTGCAAGCGGATTTTGGCCTAAAAAACTATCTTCCCGCAAATATGTACCATACAAGAAAATGTTCTACATGCCTGTAGCAAACAGGTTGAGAAGGTTATATGAATCGAAAAAAAAACGTTGCGGCAATGAGATGGCACGCCGAACACTCAACCGCCGAAGGTATAATGCATCATCCATTGGATGGTAAGATATCGTCGAGGACGCCACGATGGTCTCGGGGCGCTTCAAAAAGATATCATCGAGGACGCCACGATGGTACCTCCCACAGTCTAAGAGAGTGTCACGCAACAACGAAAGATCGATTGAGAATTTAAAGCCAAAGTGCAGCACATGGAGAGCGTCATCGAGTTGTTGTCTGGCCAGGTTAGGGGATCAACACCGCACCAAGAACCGACTCCCAAATTCATATGCAACGCCGTCTAGAGGTGGTGGCGATCAGGGAGATGATATCGACCCAGCTGACCTAAATGAAATGTAATAGGATTAGTTTTAGTTTTTGAAGGTTTTTGTGAACAATTTTAATATTTAAATTTTAAATTTTTATTAAAAAAACTATTTTTTATTTTTTAACCAGCATTGCAACGGATTCCTGTTGCATTTTCTAACGGGTATCCGTTGGTGACTTTTCCCGCCAAATAGCAACAGATGTCTGTTTCCCGTTCCCGCCAATTTGCAACAGCCATCCGTAGCTCTTTCCCGCCAGTTTCCAAAGGATGTCCGTTGGAACTTTGAAAATCCCGCTCATTTTCCCGCGTGGATGGCAACGGACATCCGTTACCATTTTCAACGGGCATTCGTTGCCGTTCTTAACGGGCATCCGTTACAACTTTGCAATGGTCTTCCGTTGCTAATTTGTAACGAGAATCCATTACAATCAATTTCAACGGTCATCCGTTACAAATTTTCAACGGCGTTTTCTGTTGGCCATTTGCAATGGATATGATCCTTTGTAACTCTATTGCAAAATGCAAGGGATCCCGATTTGTCGTCCGTTAGGAAATGCCGTTTGCAACGGAAGGCGCTTTCCAACGGATAAATCCGTTGGAAAACACCTGTTTTTTTGTAGGACATTTTCAACAGATATATCCATTGGAAATGACTATATTTTCGTTGAAAATGACCATTCCCAATGGATTTCAACAGATTTTGAGCTGTTGGGAATCGATCGTTGAAAATCTGCATCCGTTGCAATTTACAACGGGTGTGTAACGGATATTATCCGTTGATAATGTCCAACAGAGTGTAACGGATGTATCTGTTGGACATTGGCAACAGATGCCCGCTACAAAAATCCCATGGATGCTCATTACAAAAATCCGACGGATTCCCGTTTGAAGTTTTTAACGGATTTCCATTGAACACCTGTTGAAAATAAACATGGTGGGAGTTAAAATATTTCAATGAATACCCGTTGGCAAAAAATGCCGAGAGCTTTCAACGGATATCCGTAATAAAAAAGAAATGGCGAGAATTTTAAAACTCCAACGGATGCCCGTTGAAAACTTCGAAAAATTTCAACGGTCATCCATTGATAACATTACGAAAAAATAAAAATAAAAAAACTCATAAACAATTTTTTAAAAAATTAATTAAAAGAAGTATATACAAATTTAAAACCTATTTACTACAAATCATCTAAATTGGTAGCGTCGTCTTCATCCCTGTGATCACCAACACCTCGTGATGGGGTTGCATCAGAGTCAATTATCGGGTCTTGTCTCGGCGTTGTTTCCCCATCGGTTTTGGTGACTGATACGTTTAGCAGCTCGATAATGTTCTCCATGTGATGCATCTTTGCTAGAGTTTTTCGAAACTTAGATTGTGTTACTTGAAGTGCATTTTACGTTCCATTAAGAGCATCTTCCGTTGTTCGAAGTGTAGTTTCAAGATGCTCGATACGTCGTTCTTGCGTGTAACTTTCTTAGACCGCGGGGGGTACCATCGTGGTCTCCTCGATGATATCCTTTTAGAGCAAACCTAGACCGTATAGATGCCTCTTATACGTTCTAACAGACTACAATGTAAAACACATTAAAATTAGCATCTTCAGAAAATATTTTATTTAAGTAAAAAGTTACAATAACAATGATCTTATATTTACCTCTAAATCAGTTTTATCCTGTTGTAAAGGATTAAGACCGTCGGGAGTTGAACTGCATGCTTGTGATTCTTGTGTGATCTTCTATGTCATAACTTTTACGATCCGTTCCACCCAAAGGTCGACGAGTTTAGGTTCGTCGCTCTCTTCCTCGATGACAGATTTATTCTTAGCGAGTCTTCCTTCAATTGTTCATTGAATTCATCGTTGTGTTCATCTTCTGCATCTTCCGGTTCA
Organism: Gynandropsis gynandra; assembly: GCA_036759665.1. Classification (NCBI taxonomy): domain Eukaryota; kingdom Viridiplantae; phylum Streptophyta; class Magnoliopsida; order Brassicales; family Cleomaceae; genus Gynandropsis; species Gynandropsis gynandra. Next base: position 2,024,793 of record CM071875.1, read on the forward strand.
ACGTCTTCATAATCGCAGATGTATTCTTGATCTATGTCAGTTCTTACGAGAATATCCTCCCGATTGTCTGTATCAATTAATCGTATCAGCTTAGATCTTCTTTTTCAACTGTACTTATAACTCATTGCGGCTTGATCTTTACTACGACCCACCACTCATCTCTTCGACGTTTCAATGTTGTTGGATATTGCACGTAACATACTTGATCTGCTTGATCTATTTTAATGAATGGATCATACTTAGCATATTTTCGTGTCAGATTAATGTCAATTCCTCCTCATCGATTTTTTCGTGTATCAAATCCTACGGTTGGGTCGAACTACTGACATTTCAAAAACATTACCTTCAATCCAACGATACCGAGATATTCCACCTGTATGATTTACTGCAAAATGTCATAGAAATTATCACCCTCTGCGACCCTTGAATAAATTTTAAAAGAATAACAATATACCACGTTATTTATCAATTTATTTACAAATGACCCCTGGACCCCTACAACCCTTGTCATTCTGTGACCCTTGTCCCTTGTGACCCAAAAATGACCCTTGGACCCCTGCGACCTTTGTCCTTCTGTGACCCTTGTTCGTATGCGACCATTAAACCCATACGACCCTTTTCCATTCCAAAAAATGAACATTTTATCAATTCCCAAAAATGACAATAGTTTATCAATTTATTTACAAACGACTCTTGGACCCCTGCGACCCCCTTCCTTCTGTGACCCTTATCCCTCTGCAACCCTTGTGCCACTGCGACCCTTGTACCTCTACAACCCTCGACCCCTGTGACCCTTGTCCCTTTGCAACCCTTGTCGCTCTGTGATCCGTGGACCTCTGTGACCCTTGTCCCTTTGCGACCCTTGGACCCTTACGACCCTTGTACCTCTGCGACCCTTGTTACAATAATAGTAAATCCATAATAACTGCAATACTAACTTCAGAATAATAGTAAAAAACCAACCAAATACAAACATAAAGTTCAAGTTCAAGGGAATGTTGTTGTCCAAAGGAGGTTCAAAACAATCAAAATACAACTGAAATCAAACTATGTTGTTGTTAGGTCTTGGTTGAGAAACAAACCGAAGCACATGTGTTGCTCCATTGGAGAACAGTTTGACTTTTAGGGAACAACCCTCGTTCAGTCCATTTTCGTGACAAAACTTTCTCCAACTCCCTCTGATGCTAGCACCACCATGACTCGGGTGCCTCTTAAATATGCCGACCACGCCCTTCTGAAATCGAATATCAATAGTATCTTACATCGTCTACCGCAAAGACCACTCGACCTCGCAAACCCTATCGGAAGTGTCTACAACATCATCCAAGTTACATCAGTAGAAATGAATTAAAATCGAATAAATAACCAAAGTGATATATGATGAATCAATTTGAGGTCACTTACCAATGTATCTACGATTAGATTTGAACACGTGGCTGGTATCGTGAAAATCCTCTGAGCAGAAGAGATGACCCTGCTTCTATGTATGATGATGATATAGATGATGCATATTGTAGATTACACATATCTTCTCGAAAACCAGTGACATTAAAAACCATGTAACCTTCATGTAAAAAAACTACGAAATCCCTAATACAAAATTCATGGTCATTGGAGAAATCTTGCCATCCATCAGTGAATCAGGAGCCATCCAACTTGACTTCCCATGTTTTGTTAGACACATACCATTAAAGCATTACCGTGTCGTTGTCCCTCGTTTTCCCGAAAATATGCTCATCGAAGAAGTTCTTCGAAATGTTCTGTAATAAAAAATGAAAACAATGTCGAATATGTACATTCTCTACATGTAACATACTGATAGAGAGACAGATGAAAGAGATTACAAGGTAGTTCTCTAGATAGCTCGAAAGAATGAATTGGACGAAATGAGGGAAATGTGGCATTTTAAAAAAAAAAGGGTGGAAGATGATGAGAGTTAGAGAGAGTGTGTGTCGTTATTCCAAAAAATGAAACGACGGGAATTCAAAAAGACATGACCCTGACATCGAATCGAAGTCAGATGTAATTCGAAAAGACATAACCACACGGTTATGTTTTTTCAAATTTTGGTGAAAAGTTCAGCGGGAATTTTGTGAAAATAATACATTTACAATGCCAATTAGGGGTCACATGGTGAAAATAATACATTTACAGCGTCGTACGGGTCACTTGGTCGCATGGTGAAAATACATTTACAGCGTCACATGGGTCGCATGGTGAAAATAATACTTTTACAGCGTTGCATGGGTCGCTTGGTCATATGGGTCGCATGGTGAAAATAATACTTTTACAGCGTCACATGGGTCGCTTTGTCACATGGGTCGCATGGTGAAAATACTTTTACAGTGTCACATGGGTCGCATGAAAAACTCGACGAATTTATGGATTTAAAATGATAAAATGACAAAAACCAATCAAAATAATACATTACAACTTCAAACTAATTAATGTGAATTAATGGTCGCATGGGTCGTATAGGTCACTTTGTCGCATATATGAATCAATAGATGCTAACTTGAAGAATTTATGGACTAAAAAAGATAAAAGGACAAAAATCAATCAAAATAATACATTTACAACGTCAAACTAATTTAATGCCAACTTAGGGTCGCATAGATCGCATGGGTCGCTTGGTCGCATGTATAGATCAAAAGATGCTAACTCGATGAATTTATGGATTAAAAAGGATAAAAGGAAAAACTAATCAAAATAATACATTTACAACGTCAAACTAATTAATTCCAACTGAGGGTCGCAAAGGTTGCATTGGTCGCTTGGTCGCATATATGGATCAAAAGATGCGAACTCGCCGATTTTATGGATTTATAAGGATTAAATAACAAAAGCGATCAAATAATACATTTACAACGTCAATCAATAGTTAAAACATATTATCACCCATGTGTACCAAGTTGTTTAGAACGAATGCATGTGTTTCAAAAGTGATAGTAATGTTTAAGAACACGTTGGATGAGTTTGAAAAAATTTCAAAAAATATATTTAACATTTTGTTCAAATGTTGATATTATTGATATTATTGTCTTCTAAATTAGACATATACAACTCAAATATATTGATAATGGCATTTTTAAAAAGAAAAGCATGGATCACATGGGTTGTTTGGTCACATATATGGATCAATAGATGCGAACTCGACGAATTTATGGATTTATAGTGATAAAAGGACAAAAACCAAACAAAACAATACATTTAAAAAGTCAAACTAATTAATGCCAATTGAGGGTCACATGGGTTGCATAGGTCGCTTGGTCGTATATATGGATCAATAGATGCTAATTCGACGAATTTATGGATTTAAAATGATAAAAAGGCAAAAACCAATCAAAACAATACATTTACAATGTCAAATTAATTAATGCCAATTGAGGGTTGCATGGATTTAAAATGATAAAAGGACACAGTTTCTTGGTAAGCCAAACACTATGTCCCGAAGGTAGTATATTGAACATAGTTATGATATTTTGTGACTTTTACCAACCTTATGTGCAGCCGTAATTGCATAACTGCATGGATACTTATCCATATCAAATATTTTGCAGTCGTACGTTCTTTTTGGAAGACTCACTACAAATCTTCTACCCATTTCATTTCTTATCTCATACTCATCACTCAGTCAATAACCTCATACTTGGATGTCTGTCCAAACCATTCATGTAACATCTTCTCAACATAAGGTGTTAACTTTTGAGAACAATCACCGGTAGTTGCTTCTAACCTATACCTATTGAACCATTCCACTGTCTTTCCCAAACAAATATCTAAAATCCCTAGGATCGAAAACTTTTTTTTGACTTCTTCAACATTGAATTTATTGACTCGGCCCTATTAGTGATTAATAAGTTGTACCTTTCGCCTTTAAATTTACATATTTTCCACTTAACGACATCAAGTTCCTGTTTCTCCAAATACTTTGCAACATTAGGATACATGTGCAAAGGTCACAAAGGTTAAAATGGTCATAAAGGTCACAACAGTCACAAGGGTCACAGAGGGGTCAAAGGATCGCAGAAGCGTACAAGGGCCGTAGCGGTATAAGGTTCATAAAGGTACAAGGGTCGCAGGGGTACAAGGGTCGCAGAGTTACAAGGATCACAGAGGTACAAGGGTCGCAGGAGTACAAGGGTCGCAGAGATACAAGGGTCACAGGGGTACGAGGGTCGTAGGGGTACAAGGGTCATAGGGGTACAAGGGTTGTAGGGGTACAAGGAATGTAGGGTACAAGGTTCACAAATGTACAAGGGTCGCAGAGGTACAAAGGTCACAAAGGTCAAAATGGTCACAAAAGTCACAAAAGTCATATTTGCACTTGGCCTTCAAATCATTTATTAGCACTTCAAATTCGTTCACTGTGTATGTTGCTGCACATTTGAAGAACATTTCCGCCACAGTATCACCCTTTGAAGTCTTTCTACCATGCTCTTTATTGACGTAGCTCTTTATATTTTGCGATATATGATGCGCACAAAAACCATGATCAGCTTGTTTATACACTTTTTTACTACTTTGATCAAACTTTTATGGCGATCAGATATCACAACAACATCACGTCTATCCGGTATCACCTCTTTTAACCTTAACATAAACCACGTCCATGATTTGTTCTTCTCTTTGTTGACTATTTCTCATACAATAGGATATTGGTGATGTTCACCATCTTGCGCGGTCGCCACAACCAATGCTCCATTGTACACTCTTGTAAGAAATATTGTATCCACAACAACCACTTTACGCATGTATTTCCATTCTCATATAACCGCTCCGACAGCCATAAAAAGGTATTTAAAGCTTTTCCCATCATTGTCGAGCTGAAGATTTTTCATAGATACGAGATTTCTTTCTGTAAACATGTGCAACCACCTTGGAAGCTCCTATAATGTTCAAAGTCATCACCACAATCTCCTTTGAGCACTGCATTTGACTCTTAATGCCATCAAATACGATACATTGGCACCATACTTTGCTGTTACACGAGCCATCAATTCTTTTGATGAAGGTGTTTCATATTTCTCCGTATAATCCTCATTGACATAATCCTTATTGCGATGTACCCTTTGTAGCTTCTTTCGATTTAGATACAGTTGAACAATTATGAATGGGATAGTGTATTCTCACACTAAACCATTTGGAATTCGGAATTGTTATCACATGTAATTTCCATTTACAACCACTTTCGGTAAACTTGCATCGTACTTCCCACAACTTCGAATCAGATCTCATTGTTTTATTTTTAAAACAAGCTTCAATTGAACCCTTCCTTACAAATGTCAGTACATCCTTCTTGCTATCAACCTCTTGCCCAATTTTAAGATGCCATCCATCTTCGAACTCGAAGATATTATTTTCACTGGTTGCCTTCTCGTGAACTACCATTTCCAAGTTGTTCTCACCATCACCATCCTTATGCTCTTTTGGCACATCAAAATCAACTTTATTACTGCCACAAACAACTTCATCAACTACCAGATTCATGGCACACCCACCATCTTCTCTTAACTCGCTGGTATGTTCACTATCAGAATTATCCAAATCCAAAATATTTATTGTTTCTGTCGGATTACTCCCAACTCTACTTTTTTTATTTGGACCTAAAATAACACATTCATCATAATCTACAACACCTCTATCCTTACCTTCTCTAGCAATGCTTCCAAAAGCAAGAATTAGAGGTTCAACTTCCCTCTCAATTTCGATTTCATACTTCACAGTTGTCGATTCTATCTCCACATAGAGCAATGGTCGAATTATTCTTACGCAATCGCACTGATAACAAATAAGATGTTTGTCATTCAATATATATGTCGACTTCCTATTTTCACAAATATTGGGCAAATAGCTTAACTTCAATTTGTTGTATTTTTTTCCAACCATAATCTATGCGCATAACTCATCAATAAGTTGCTGATATGTCAGACCAATTAGAGGACAATTAAAAAATAATCTCTGGTTTTTCTGAACTCTACCAACCCATTCAAATTCTCCATTTAGTTTTTTCCCATTTATCATCATACAAAAAATAAATCAATGAGATTTTTCATCCACCAAATCCATTACACCTGTAATAAAAACATAAAAGAGGGTAAATTCTGTGACCCACTACAACCATGTGTTTCAAATTCATAATGACTCAGTACGATCGTGAGATTCGATGAGACTCTATGACATAGTGCGACCATGTGACTCGATGAGACTCTGTGATCCAATGCGACCATGCGACTCGATGAGACTCTGTGACCCATTACGACCCTATGACTCGATGAAACTCTGTGACCTAGTGCAATCGTGCGACTCGATGATACTCTGTGACTCAGTGCGACCGTGCGACTCGATGAGACTCTGTAACCCTGTGCGACCGTGCGACCCTTTGAGCCCTTTGCGACCCTTGTACCCATGCAATCCTTTGACCCCTTTGCGACCATTTTATCTCTACAACCCTTATACCCTTGTGACTTTTGGACCCCTTTGCGACCCTTGCACCTCTGCCTTTGACCCCTTTGCGACCCTTGTACCTCTGCGACCCTTGTACCTCTGTGACCCTTGTACCCGTGCGATCCTTGTACCCTTACGACCCTTTGACCCCTTTGTGACCCTTGTACCCTTGTGACCCTTGTACCCCTGTGACCCTTGGACCCTTGAGACCCTTTGATCTTTGATCCCTTTGACCCCTCGATGAGACTCTGTGACCTAGTGTGACCGTGCGACTCGATGAGACTTTATGATCCAGTGCGACTGTGTGACTCGATGAAACTCTGTGATCCAGTGCGAACGTGCGACTCTGTGATCTACTGCGACCATGTATTTCAATATGACTCTGTGATCCAGTACGACCGTGCGACTCGAAGAGAAGCCACTCATTGCGATCATTTGACATTTCAATAAATATGATTCATTTAGACTACATCAATATAAGACTCGTTTTGAAAAATAGAGAATTGAATCTATACATATTACTCATTATTCACTCTGGTTATCAAATTCACAAAAGAAACACGAAAAACACAAGAAAAACACGAAAAACTCACTATACATACCTTGTTTTTCTACGTAACGTGCTTAATTGCAAGCTTCTTTGTTTTAACAAACGATTTTAACCTATTCGTGACGAATCTAATATCGATTTCAAGCTAACTGCGATGATTTTGCTGTCGATTTCAAGCTATCCGCACCGAATCTGATGTGGTGTGGGAGAACAATAATTTTTGCGCCATAGGAGACCGAGAAATGAGTTGCTTTGGAGGAGAGAGAAAAAATTGTTGATTAATTAAAGTATAAGGGTAATGTGGGGTTATCAATATTATAAGGGTAGATTTGAAGTTGAAACTTGTTTTAGAGAAGGGTAGACTTGAAGT